>CM061168.1:600000-799738 GCA_030763345.1 Mythimna separata
CGAATGGTGGTAGACCAAAGAGTTCAGGTTTGAAGTCAAGTAATGAATCAATTACAAGAGTAGCATCAGCCGTCAGATTCTTAGGCACCCGTGGGTCCGGTACCATCACAACTTGCATGCCTGCAGCCTTGGCCGCCAGCACTCCATTCACTGCATCCTCAAAGACGAGACACTAAAAATATTCATAGGATTGAATTTTATTTCCGTAAATGATAATCTGCCTAGCCTCTTCCCAATTAAATTAAGGTCGACTTTCTATTGTGCCCACCAGTATTTTATATGGAGCAACTGTGCCCCTTAGCGAGATTGGATTCCCTGGCTTCAGACTATATGTTTCAACTGTCAAAGGTTTCAAATGACAGCCGGAACCAACAACTTAGGGCTCTCGCCCGCGACGGCTTGTTGAAGCACTGCTGACGCGCGTTTCGTAAACGCACGACTGCATCGCTACTAACGCGCGTTAGTCGCATTAGCAATGGGCTATAGAAGCGATGCTAACGCGCTGCAGCATCGCGACTGCAGTAGCGCTGCAAACGCGCGACTGTGTAGACGCCATTGGGGAGAGGACGGAGGGAGGGTGAAGCGTGAATGAAAAACAAAAACAAGCTACATTCAAAATCTTAATTTCTGCGTTTGATCGCGACAGACACACGATTGTATCGCGTTTGCATCGTGACTATAGCGCGATTGCATTACGTTTCCAGCGCAACTGAGACACAACACAAATAGCATCTAGGGACATACAGTTGCGATGCAACGACTATATCAGCAAAACTTTTCTCGCAATTAAATATATTACTTAAATAATGTTATAAAATACCTATTTCTGCTTTCAAACATTAATTCATGAAAAACAAATTACCTGTTCAGGCTTTGGGTTATCTGGGAATCTTTTAGCAGAAACCAAAAATATGTCTGGCTGTGGCTTCCCATTCTTTACTTCAGGATCTGATGAGCCAAATGTCTTGTTTGGAAACAGACTGAATAGTTCTGTGTGATGCTTGTTTACTTTCAAATCATAGCTCTCTTTGCTAGAACTTGTTGCAAGTCCAATTGGAATGTTATTGTTGTGAAAATGTTCTATCAGCCGCTTTGCACCTATAAATGAATTCTTGTGTTAAGTGGCTGTTAAAATAAAACTCATTCATATGTTGGATTTCTGGAATGACAATTTTGAGTTAAGAAATGTATCAAACCCTTCCTGATGACTAATGGAAGCTAGCTATCTAGCTAGATAAATTTTTGACAAATTTTCAGGCTGAATTAGACTGAGAAATACGTAACTTCAAATGCTTAATTCAAATCAAATTAGGTTTTAAACCCAATTTATGAAAAATAAGAGCAAGTTGAGAATTTGTCTATCTCTACTGTCCTAAAAACCTGTCACACTTTAGCATCAAAATAGGATTCAATACATTCTCTCTAGTTCTCAATTACATAATCTGACTATGAGTTTATTTTATAAATAAATTTACCTGGCATGAGTTTTGTATCAGGAAATAATACATCAAATTGTTTTTTACTTTCCTCAATAAATTGTTCAGAAGTTATGGGCAAGTTAAGCGCTGATACAACCATATCAGCAGTTTCATGTGTTTGCAGTCCCATTAGTTTGAGTTTCAAGTCAAAAGTGTAATTTTTCCCATACTGTGACACAATGTTTTGAAAAGCCACTGTGTATAAGTCTTCTGTATCTATAAATATAATAAAAAATAAAAGTATTTTAGTTTTGTCTACCTCGCAAATAAGTATAATTGTAGAAAGTTAAGGTCAGAGACAAGGACTAGAAATCAAGCAAAAATCATGCATGCTCTCTACATTGACACATCTATAAGGCATCAAGCCAACTTTTTTTGGTAAGAAATAATTAAATATCTCCTTGGGTGTTAGTGTCAGATTTGTACAGACTAAAACCCACCTGCGTTTATTTATTCTAAGGTTAAGTACAGCCACATCACATACAATTTACTTAGAAGGAACAATCTTAATAACAATAGGGACAATGCACATGACAATAAGATGTACACCAATGTACATCTTAAATTACTCCTCACCATAATGATACTGATACCTTGAGAAACATAATCTGACCTCCCGTCCGCTAATAAATCTCCAGGAGATTTCTGTCAATTGTCTTACTATTGTGTCTCGTTTGCAGGTATGCGAGTACATAATTACATTATAGTCAATTTAACCATAAGTCACTCATGGTTGACTGGAAGAGAATGCCTAAGCCTTAGGCCCTAAGGCTTTAACATATCACATACCCACAAAACGAGACACAATAGTAAAACAATAACACCGCTGTCTCATAGGACCGGTCGGGGATTCATGAATTAAGCTAGCGTTTGTAACCAAAACTATTTAATATCCGAAATAAAAAACATTTGTAACTATAATTAAAACCGGTATTGAAGCTTCTGATAGTTTCAGATAAAGGAGTCTAATTGGAATTTGGTTCAACCAAACAAATGTAAATATAGACTAGAAATAAAAGTTATCTTGGCATATCCATAACCGAAACGAGCGGATAATCTGGAATAATATCCCAGATTTTAAGAGCAGGTTGTTGAGTAACATAATCCACTGAAAACTTTTCAGAAAAGAATCTAACGAGATTTACAAAAACCTATAGTGTAAAGGTTTTCTTTAGAAAGACTCTTTGGTTATTGCAATCTAACTAATATATTATAAACCTTTTCGCATACGCAAAGCACAAGAAAAAACTAAAGCTGGTAAAAGTACACTGCATAAACACACGTTACCAAAAAACATAACTTACTCAATATTAAACCGTCCATATCGAAAAGTACGTGTGTTACTGGGCGGAAAGCCATTTTAATATAAATACAAAAGACTTTGTTAATCCAGAATCCTGATATCGCACACAATATATTATTTTTTATGGAATACGTTTAATTTTGCAATTATTTTTATTTTAAATAACCTAAAACTCTGTGACTGACAGACAGTTAAAAACGAAACGACGCGTTCCGAATCACGTCAATAATCAAAAATACTATTCGAGTCAAGTTTACAATATTTTTTCATATGGGTTTTTTCTGTTTTTGGTTAATTATATGGACGCTATATTTTGCTATGAAAGCATACAAACATTAAAAGAAACAAAAATTACAAAAAAAGAACAGAAAAAAAATCTAATATTATAGCGATAAATCGCTTACGTTACGTTCCAGTAGTCGCACTAACGTTCGACGACGTGTCAAACTGTCAACTTGTCAAGTCATCAAGTGTCATATAATGTCATGACAATGTAGCCAAGTTTTAAGAATTTAATACTGAGAAATGGTAGAAATTTGTAAAGATGTTCTATTTATTATTTCATGTTTTGAAGAGTATTGACAAGATTCCACAAAATTATTTATAAACTAAACGCTGCATTTTATTTTTCTAAAACTTAGGAAAATTGTGACTTCCAGTATTTGTGGCACACCTGCACTACATAAACCAAAACATTTTTACTGCTAAAAATAAATTAGAAAATATTTTATACGTCTATTTAAAGCGGTCATGATTTACAACTTTTAGGAAATTAATTAATGGACCTATTTTCACTTCACGTTCCTAGTAGAACAATGCTTTCGATAATTATGGGTTTCTACCCTACGCATTCGTATCTGGTAACATTGGTGAACGATTTTCAAAAACTTGTTTTGGTTATTAATTTACAAAAAATCTACGTAACACACGCTGTAAAGGAGTTTATTGTTACGGTTGTTTATTATAAAACAATAAACTGTAGTCTTATGTATTTTAGTGAAAATTGCGCTCTACCTCGTCTTGTAGGACGTTAAATATCTGCTATGGATGGTCCCGGAATGAGTTTGTTTCAAGGCGCCGCGAGTATCCATATAAACAATAGTGCTCAAGACAGGCTTGAAGAACAAGAAGAACTCGAAGACCAGAAACGTCGGAATGAGGAGGTAAATGTGGGCTTTAGGACATAATAACTTTTATACAAAAAAGAAAAACTGTACACAATGCAAGATTGCTCGGCGATTGTGGTGCGAGTGAGATGCGTTTTCTTTACAAAACATTGCTATGTCTGTAACAGGTTTTAATGTTTCTTGTTGTAGCTGAAGCATAAGCTCGCTAATGCGTTTGATGACCTGTTAGATGACGATGAAGCCAGCTCAGTCAACAGCAGTGGCAACTACACATTGGACCCAGCTCAGAGTAATGGAGGTATGTTACTTTGTTCATACTAGTAATGTTCTGATACTGCTATTTTATTGTAATATCACTCAACATCGTTTATCTGTTGTATTCATTACTATTAGGATTTTCTGAAAAAGTAATCATTTAACACCTTTCCAAGATTGATTTAACTACTTCTTTCTCAGCATAATTTACATTACATGACATTCCTTTTTTTATGCTTCTAATTTACAACTGTCAAATATATTAACTTACTCCCCAGTCCAAACAAGAACAGGCTTGCCTCCAACATATGTGGAGTCTCTAAATCACTTGAAAGAGAATCAACATGGCTCTGAGTCCCCCAAGCTTTACTGCGAGACTCCCAAGAACCATATGGGTCATATGAGACACCAGGAAGAAGCGTTGAAGGCACAGTTTAGTCCTTATGGAGCCGGTGATGGACAGAACCATTATTTTCAACAGGATTATAGAGGTACATTTATTTATTTGTGTTTTTGTACATTAGATTCCATTCTTATTGATTATATTGATTGGTCCAACTTTAAAAACTGAAGTTTTAACATTGAAATCATAGGTTCCTATATTCCAGTAGGTTCTTACAGAGAGAAAGGGCCATGAGCCCGAATAGAGGTAGTGAGATGATTTGAAATCCATCTTCCCAGAATCAGACCTCAGTACCTCCCTCTGACCCTCGGTATGCATCTAGATTCTAGATGACTTCTTTTTGAACTACTCCTGTGGGAGGAGAATGTCTGGAAGGACTTGGAAGATGCCTTTGCCCAGCTGTGGGACAGTAATTGCTAATATAAGAAAAAAGCATTGAAATTATGACTATGATGAAGGCGGCAAACATTTCCTTGCACATGCTCTTATGAATAAACATAAGACACAAACTAATTAAAAACAACTGCAATAACAACTATTAAAATTACGTCTAGTTGACTAGTAGTAGTGGAGTTATGAAATGAATTCTATCGTTGTTTTCAGGTCACATGAATGGTATCAATAATTGTGACAGACAAGAGTTTATGAACAATGAACAACTCAAAGTTATGTATGATGTAAGTACTCCACTTTGCTATTAGGACCCCTAGCACACAACAAAAGAGGATCCACAGGGCATGGGTGGTGGGAATGTTTGAAAGAGTGGCCATGGAAAGCAAAGGCCAATTGAAGTAACAGGTGGTTTTTTTATCAGTAAATGTCTGACACAGTCCGGACAAAGCACTTTGCCTCGTTGTTTATACTGCGTACATCAAAGGATTGGAAAAATTTGCCTGCTGCGGTCTTTCCATCCAATTATAATTTGGGTATCTTCAAGACTAGAGTGAATAGGCTCTTAATAAACTAGTGCGCCTTAACATCAACGATTGCATCACTGCTTACCATCAGGTGGGATTGCAGTCAAGCACTTGTTTATGTTATATAAAAAAAAAACACTCTTGTTCTACCCAGATTGAGAGGAGTTATTTGATGAATTCCTAACACAAAAATAGCCACGCTGCATCCAACACATTACTTGTCTCTTTTTATTTTTAGCTATGCTATTTTAGTTACTTAATCCTATTAATATTATAAATGTGCATTTTGTATGTATGGATGTTTGTTACTCTTTCACATCAAAACAACTGAATGGATTTCAATGAAACTTGGTATACAGGTAGAACATGTCCTGGAATAGCATATAGAATACTTTTTATCCCTAGAGTATGTTCCCTTGGAATAATTTTCTACTAAAACACAGCAGCAACAGATTTATATTACTCAGTAAAGACTATTTCATTTCTTCAATAGATCCGTGTGAAGGAATGTCAGCAGCTTGCGGGTCAGATGCAGAAGCTGGATACAGAAATAGACAGCCTTCGCGCTCGCCTTGCCGCTGCTATCAACGACAGGGACAAGGCAGAACTGTCCCTACAAGAAGCTCATCACTTGCTTGGTAAGCAAACACCTTTTTCTTTTTGTTTTAGTGTGTACAGAGTCGACGATTACCGGCAGTGATGCAAACGTTATACTGTCGCGATTCAGTAACGTTACGAAAATGATGTTTTTGTATATAGCAG
Source organism: Mythimna separata (assembly GCA_030763345.1). NCBI lineage: Eukaryota > Metazoa > Arthropoda > Insecta > Lepidoptera > Noctuidae > Mythimna > Mythimna separata. Next base: position 606,246 of record CM061168.1, read on the forward strand.
GTTTCACTCACGCGCTAGTAACTGTCTCGTTTCTCTACCCGATGTCGTCCGGTCACGCGTAGGCATCGATACTGTCGCACGTTGGCATCGATACTGTCGCGATGCTGGAGCGCCTTTCTAGCGTGTTTGCATCGATTGTGGGCTCGTTGTAAATGCGACTAACGCGCGTTAGTAGCGACGCTGTCGCGAGTTTTCGTAAGCGCGCACGGTGTAGCACTTTTTGTAGCATGGCTACAATAAGTCGCCGTGGGCGAAGGGCCTAAGCGGTTCATGCAACATTTTAGAGGTTAAATTCAAAGTCAACAAAAATATAAAACGTATTTTAAAACATTTCCAGCCTCAAGCAAGCACAAGTTGATTGAGCTGGAGCAGCAAGTGTCGAACCTGACGGACAAGTTGGTAGAGAGTGACCAAGAGAAGGAGCAGCTCAAACTGGAACTGCGCTCGGCTAACATCAGCCTGCAGGATGTACAGCAAAGGCTTCATACACTACAGGTAAATTGTAGACTTTATTTGATGACGAAAATAATACTTGCTATCATCATCATCATCATCTCAGCCGAAAGACGTCCTCTGCTGGACATAGGCCTCCCTCAAGCGTCGCCACAGCGACCGGTCCTGTGCGTCTATCGGATTCCCGCGACTCTCGCCAGGTCGTCGGTCCACCTTGTGGGAGGCCTTCCAGCGCTGCGTCTTGCTATAGAGAGCAAGTATTCTTCAATCATGGGATATAAATGTCAGTGATGAAATGTATTTTGTTTGGGTTTTGTTTGTCTGCCTGACCTTTTAAATATGTATCTGTAGGTAGCAGTATTGTATATTTATTAAATAGTGGTTAAATTTTAAAAACCATTAATTTAGTAAGTTTTGTCCCCGATTGTCCTTTTCTTGCTGGTCACCTTAGTGAGAGTTTTCCTAGTATGATTATTTGGTCATCAATTAAAACAACAGTTCCGAAATTAGTTTTGTATCTTTTTCTACCATTTTAATACTTAGATATAGATTTTGAAATGTGACGTCACGAAATCTATAACTCCTTCATCTACCTCAAGTCTATCTTAACATACTATGTAATTTATGGCTCTTTATATATTTTTTTTTTTTTAATTGTTATAAGCTAGTGCTTGACTGCGATCCCACCTGATGGTAAGCAGTGATGCAATCGTTGATGGTGAGGCGCACTAGCTTATTAAAAGCCTATTCACTCTAGCCTTGAAGACACCTAAATTATAATCGGACGGGAAAACCGCAGCAGGCAAATTGTTCCAATCCCTCGATGTCCGTGGTATAAACGACGAAGCGAAACGCTTAGTCCGGACCGTAGAGGTTTCGACAACGTAAGAGTGAATACTCGCCGTACGACGGTTTGTCCGATGGTGAAAGCGGGATGGCGGAATCAGTTCATGCAATTCCTGCGCACACTCTCCGAAATGCATCCTGTAGAAAACCGAAAGGCTGGCTACCCTACGCCTGTGCTCAAGGCTTTGTAAATTGGACTTAACCAGATCTGGATCTCCAATTAGCCTCTTCGCACGCCTTTCCACTGAGTCCAAAGCTGCCAGGTGGCATTTCGCAGCTCCAGCCCATATGTGGCTGCAGTACTCCACACACGATCGGACCTGCGCTTTGTACAACATTAGAAGCTGTCCTGATGTGAAGTACCGCCGGACCTTTGCCAGAACGCCGAGTTTCCTAGCAGCTATCTTGGCCTTGGACTCAATGAACCGCCCAAAGTTGAGGTCGGAGGAAATTTCAACTCCTAAGAGCTGAAGGCGGTCGGTGCATTCTAGGGATACATTCCGAAAAGCAGGAGCCAAGGTGAACGGGCTCCTTTTAGCGGTGAATAGACACGCTTGTGTTTTGGCGGCGTTGAATCCCACCAGATTGGCTTCGCCCCACTTGGAGACTGCCTGAAGTGAGTCATTCGTACGCTCCACCATGACCTCTCTTTCGGACTGGATTAGCTCCTTACTAGCCCGATTAAGCGGCAAGTATCTCTCTACAACTGTGCTATCATCTGCATACCCATAGACACCGGGCATCAGCAGATCGTCGATGTGGAGCAGGAAGAGAGTTGCAGAGAGTACAGATCCCTGAGGAACTCCGGCATTAGTCCACATGGGCTCCGATGAGCACCCGTCGACAACAACTCGGAGGGACCGTTCGCTCAGGAAGTCTTTTATCCACTTAATCAGGCCAGGGGAGATGCCGTACGTTGGAAGCTTACTCAGTAGGCTAGCGTGCCAAACCCTATCGAAGGCCTTCGAGACGTCCAAGGAAACTGCAAGACCTTCCCCATTCTTCTCGAGGGCCTCGCCCCACAGGTGAGTGGCATACACCAGAAGGTCCCCAGTAGACCGATTGCGGCGAAACCCGTATTGTCGGTCACTGAGGAGATCGTTACCTTCCAGGTAAGCCATGAGGCGCGAGTTCAATACACGCTCCATAATCTTACAGAGTATGGAGGTGATTGAAATCGGCCGATAGTTGGCAGGGTCGGCACGACTGCCCTTTTTGGGCACAGGTTGCACGTTGGCAAGCTTCCAGGACTTGGGCACTATACCAGTCCTATATGAGAGGCGATACAAGCGCGTCAGTACAGGAGACAACTCGGTCGCACATGCCTTGAGAACAATCGCTGGAATACCATCTGGTCCACTAGCCTTATTCACATCTAGACGACACAGTGCTCTCAGAACCTCTTTGTTCCTTATACGGACCTCGGGCATCGAGGTGCCGCAGTGTGGCAGAATCGGTGGAGTAGCACTGCCAGTGTCAAGACGAGAATTATGGGCGAAGAGAGATGCAAAGAGGCCTGCTTTCTCTCTCGCCGTATGAGCTAGTGTTCCATCTGGCCGAACCAGCGGAGGCATTGTGGGCCGACAGAAGTTCGCTTCGACCGACTTGGCAAGGGACCAGAATGCTCTGCTACCGGACGGTTGCGCAGAGAGCTTCTGGCCAATGTGGGAAATGCGATCGAAGCGAGTCTTCCTTAGTGTCTTTTTGTAGGACTTGGCAGCATGGTTGAAGGCTCTCTTCTTTGAACTCAGGTCCGGAGCTTTGCGGTCACGAGCATCCACCCAGGAAAGAAACGCCAAGTGCTTTCGCTTTTCAGCTTCAGCACAGTCGGCGTTGAACCATGGGCGGGCTGAGCTACCGACGGGTACGTCACTATGTGGGATGTAATACTCCATAGCTTGACGCACCACATCGGAAATTGCCTCCGCACAGCTCGACGGATTTTCCGAAGAGAAGCAGACCTGCTGCCAAGGATAAGACGCAAAGAAGTGCCGCATCTCATCCCAATCTGCTGACTTGTAACGCCACATTCGCCGTTCTCCGCGTGAGTCGCAGTCGGGCGGGGAGAATGACGTTACAGATTTCACCAGACAGTGATCTGAAGTTCCTAGTGGCAAAGAAACTGTTACGATACATCTGTCCGGATCGGTGGTCAGCAGAAGGTCCAGACAGTTGGCAGTATGACCATCTACATCAGGCACCCTTGTCGCTTGCCTTACCAACTGGGAGAGGCCCATCGAAACCGCAAAGTTTCGCGCTTGTCTCCCAGCGTGGTCGGTCCTCTGGTAAGGGAAAAGCCAGTCTTGATGGCAAGCGTTAAAATCCCCCAGAGCGACGAGCTGCGCGTCAGGGTGCCGATGCAGAGCCGTATCGGCGGCCTCACTGAGGTGGTCAAACAGGCGAGTTGTCTCCTGATCACCGCTATGCGATCGGTAGACACAGGCATAGACAATTTTGTCCATACCAGTGTCCACCAGTAGCCATAATGTCGAGAAACTAGGGTCTTCAAGGTGACGGAGACGCTGGCAGCAGATGTCATTGCGGACGTACACACAGACCCCGGCACGCTGCAGGAAGTGATGCTCCAGTGAGTATCCCGGGTAGTTGAGGTACGCCGCATCTGACGGACATCTAATCTGCGTCTCCGTCAAGAAAAGCAAGTGTGGCTTGTCGGTTTCGAGATGTTGGTGGACCGCTGGGAGATTTGAGTGCAGCCCTCGAATATTCGAGCGATGCACTTGGAATGGGAGGACGTGCAACCGCTGTCGACACCTGCTTTTCTTTTTACCTTTCATTATGAAATTATTTTCTTGAGCGAATAGGAGAGATGGAAGATAGCAGTTGAGCGAGGTGATGTGATGTTGAGCCCAACAATACAACCAGAGTTGCTGCGCCAATGGAGGTTTGATCTGGAGACTGCGGGGACGCCCGAACCCCCCCAGGGATCGCCATCGGGTCCTCCCATCCGGTCGCCAACCGGCACGATGGGGTCACCCTGGGATTTTTCGCAGATGGCGGGGCAGCCTTTCGTGTGTGGCTGGCACACTACTTGGGCCCCCAACTGTCTACGGTCGGCCAGCGGAGCACCGTGCTTCGGATCCCGCTACCCTCCACGATTAAACATCCGACACAACAACACCGGTGCATCGCACCCGGTATACATCACAACACAACTGCTCAGACCCATCCTCCACCGTACGGCTTCACCAGACATCACGCCGGAACACGACGGATCGTTTGGCGGCATGGTTTTTGTCTAACGGGTGGTAACCTTTAAGCCGGCGGCCGATGCGATGGCCTACCACCGGATTTACTGCTCGTTTAGCACTACCCAGGGGACACGTGTAGGGTGGTCAGATTTCAAGTCAATCCTACGGACGCGAGCAGTTCATCCCCCAAGTATATCTGTGTAGTTTCTGTAGATGTTTAACCAGTCATAAAAACAAATGATATGTTACTTGCAGGTTGCACACACACATGATACTGATGCCATATTTAGAGAACAGCAAGATAGGTATGTTTTATTATACTGTCGTTTTTTTTTTAAATATTAAAAATATCGTAAAGGCATATTTATAAAAAAAAAACGGTTTTTTCTTTCAGGCATCGTGACGAAATGGAAAGGTTACAGAACGATTTGACCAAAGCTAAAAGCAGACTCGACGAAAAAGTAAATACAATCTCTTGATAAATTCATAAACATCTCCTGTAAAAAAAATAGTACCAACATTAAATATATTTTGAAACTTACAGGACAATGAAATAAAAACACTAGAACGGCGATGTATGGAGAAAGACAGAGAGAAGGAAGATATTCTGATAGAGAAAGGGGCCACAATCAATAGACTAGCGGGTGAACTGGAAGCGGCGCAGAGCAGGCTCGTCAGTGGAGAGACTTCGCGGCTGAAGGAGAAGGTGTCTCAGCTGACTACTGAGAGGAACGCGGCCAGGGAACAAGTGAAGGAGCTGGGCGTAAGTGGAGCCAACTACTATAATATCACTTTACTGACGATATGATAGAAATCAGCCTCCATGGAGTTTCTTGCGGAAGAATTCGCAAGAAACTCCATGCTCCGTGCTAGAAACGATCCTACGACACGCAGCCAAACGCTCGACCATTGCGCCAAACGTCTCATCATTTAATATAAAATTACTAAACTTACTTCCAAAACAAGACAAAATATTTAATTTAAAGTCGACCATGTAGAAATAGTCGATTTTAAATTAAATATTTTCATCTATCAAATACTTATCGAAATTGTAATCTGTTACAGTCCAAGCTTGAGTTGACTGCACATGAACTAGTTCTGTTCAGGAACAAACTAGCTGGCACTCAGAAGGAATATGAACATTGGAGAACAACATTACATCAGATTTTAATGGAGTCTTTACCTGAAAACACATACCTTGGTAAGTTAAAATGGCTGCACCCTAGTTCACTAACGGTTTAATATTTTTTCGACTGCAGAACCATAAATCCATCGTATGAATAGAATTTCGTAAACTCGTCCCATTATCGTTTCATTTTCATTCGCCCGCGCATATTTAGGCGACTCGAAAATGTGACGAGTTTACAATATTTTTAAATTTATTTTTAAATTCTTGTGGTACATGTGTCACGAAATCTTCATGTTAAAAAGCTTTGAAATTCTCTTCTATATACGCCTTCATGTTAAAACCTTTCTTCTCATAATATATAGTAAGGCAGCAACTCGTGTCTATTCGTGGAAACTGCATGAAAATCCGTTAAGGATTTTTTTAATTTATCGTGAACAGATGGATAGACAGACAGTGGTTGGTTGACAGACTTGGTTTTATAATATGTGTGTAATACGTATTTTTACCATTTTAGGTGAACCTCCTTCGCCGGGTAAATTGTCAACACTCAAAGAAGTCCTGAGTCGATACAAAATACAGATGCAAAAATTGTCGTCGTTACAGGAAGAAATAAGTAAAAGGTAACGAAATACGCGTCATCGGATCGGCACAGTTCTTTCAAAAATGCTTGAAACTTTTATAGCGAAAATTCAGCCGATTACAGCCCATTCCGAGAGGCCTAATTCCCGACAGTGGGAACATTACAAGGCCGATAATCATCATCTTTTCTTCAGCCGAAAGACGGGGGTGGGCCTATGTCCAACAGTGGACATAGACCTCCCCCAAGCGTCGTCACAACGTCCGGGCCTGTGCGTCTCGCATCCATCGGATTCCCGCGGCCGATAATGCTAATGCTAAATTCATTTTAAAATTAATAAAGGATGCGTCCGTACTGTCTCAATTACTTACGTCAGCTGTTTGACTGTTGATTCTGACTTCATAACTTTGTATTGTATCATTTGTTTTACTATCTCCAGTATGCCAAAGCTGGAGATAGATAGGTTATTGGGTACGGCCGTAAGTGTAGTCACAATGATACGTCACTATTTTCTTAACGCGAATACACTAAAATGACAAAATATTTTCTTGATTTCAGGGACAAAAAAATTGAGCAACATCGCAAGCAAGAACTGGACCTCCGAGCGAAGCTGGAGGAACAGAAAGGACTGGAGATGCAGCTCAACTCGCGCGTAGCCGTGCTGCAGAACAAGCTGGAACTGCTCGGCAGTAATTCCGACAGTGAACTGCTGGAGAGCTACAAGCAGCAGAACGAGGGTCTGCAGGCCGAGCTCGAGGAGGTTAGGAGTGAATTGAAAAATGTAAGAGCTTTTATACTGTATTATACTAATTGTTTATCCGTAAAATCGCTGCCAAGAACTTAGATGCGAGACGCACAAGACCGTGGCAATATTTGGAGGAATTCCATAATTAGCATAAAAAGTAAATTAAAACAAACAATAGGCGGTCATCAATATGGTCATTCCTAGCCAATAAACTGCCATGATCATTTCGCATTCTTACGAATCGTACGTTATCATAAAGTGACATTTATCTTGACGTTGTAATATAGGGTTAATTACTATAGTCGGTACTATAGTTGGTTACTATAGTCGGTTACTATAGTCGATATGGCGGCCTATAATATTAACATTTGCAAGTAGGAACAATGATTCTGCTCTATGATCAGCGCAGTTTAGTCTTTCTATCAAAGTTTTATGAAGACCGCCGCTTACCAACCTATCATATAAGTAGTGCAGTTTGTTAGTTAACTCATTTAGCATTAGCATTATCGGCCTTATAATGTTCCCACTGCTGGGACTCAGGCCTCCTCTCTAGGAGAGGGAATGGGCCATAATCCACCGCGCGGGCCCAGAGCGGATTGGCGGATGTCACATGTCTTCGAATTTTTGGTTCTAGGACATGTCGGTTTCCTCACGATGTTTTCCATCAACTCATTTAGGCAATGAAAATCATGTTATTATTATATTTGATATCCTTCTTTAGTTGGATCTCAAACACACACAACTAGAGATGGACTACGACAAGCTAAAGTCAGAGAAGGGCAGCCGCGCGTCCATCGTGCAGGAAGCGAACGCGGACTTGTTGCGCGAACTGGAACGCTACAGCGCACAGCTCAAGGACACGCTCAAGGAGAACGGCGAGCTCAAGACTTTGTATCTGCAGGTAATTTGTAATTCAAACATAATGGTGGCGAACGCGACGCGAGTCTACGCAATAACTAGTGCATCTCACTATCAACGATTGCATCACTGCTTACAATCAGGTGGGATTGCAGTCAATCACTAGTTTATGTCAAATAAAAAATAATAACAAGTTTATGGGACCAAGAGGGTGAGAGCACTACAAAAGTACGCAGTGAGTAGTGAAAGCTACGTGCCTGAGCGTGACCGTATTCACGCTAGTTCGGTCAACTTCACGTTGTTTAAGTGTCAATCACATCAGTTGTTGAAAACTAGGTTTTAGACGAATCGATTTATCTCAAAAACTCACGAGATAAATCGATTCGTGCTATTACGGCACTCTCAGGTTCAGGCCACGTGATGACATGATTTAGCAATTGTAGAAAAAATAATTATTTAATTGCACTAGAATCGCGCCCTATTTATTATCAAATGAGAGTTGAGACTTTATAACTACTATTATACTATACTAGCTTTTGCCCGCGACTTCGTTCGCGTGGAATAGTTTCTTCCGGCAGATTTTTACGGCTTTAACGATTAACGGCTTTAATGACATTCCGTTCTAAATAGGTTACTTGTAACCGTGTGCCGTTACATAGCCTGGGTGGATCTAGGTTTCTCATAAGCATTACAGGAACTCCAACTTTCAGCCTCAACTTGTGAGAAGGCACTCTTGATAACTCTATGGAGTTGAGAAACTCTGTTGGGTAAGATATCACTTGCTCGGCATCCACGACGTTTTCTACTGATAGATACTCGATGACATCTCCCTCTACGTCAGACATAATTTGGTCATTTATCCGGCCTACTATTTCATTTGTTGGCGCCAATATCACCCTTTCGCATAACCATTCTCGATTTTCGATATTAGCGCGTAAATCCGGATAGACACTATTTTTTAAATTGTATGTGCTATCCAAAATTTGGCATAATTCGCTGCTCAGTGTGATCATACTCTCGGAGTCGGTAGGCATGCGATCCTCGCCGATCTTCAGAAGAGCAGCAGCATACTGCCCGGCTTGACAATCATTATGGAGTAATACTCGCATATTCGTCGACAGTGAAACCTTTTTCACATGTGTCCATAGCACAGATGCTTTTAAACAGGCATTGATTTCATCTGCCGGTGTGCCCCTAGCTATAACCGGCAGGGCCTGCCGGAAGTCACCGGCCAATAGAACCACCATTCTTCCCATAATACCTTGATTGTTTTTAATGTCTTTCATCGTGCGATGAAGTGCTTCGATTGTTATTTTTTTACGGGACATCGTACGTTCATCCCAAACTAAAAGTTGCATTATATTATATTTTCATACCTTTTTACTATTTATTTACATTTTTCCGATGAATTTCCAGTACTGAATTGATGCCGACTCTTGACCAATAGATGGCGCTGTATGTCCGGAATAAATTTTATTCTTTATTTTATTTTTTATCTTACTTTTTATTTTATTTTTTGTAATAAAAACTATCCTATGTCCATTCTCAAGTTCCAAACTATGTCTGTACCAAATTTCACACAAATCGGTTCAGTAGTTTAGGCGTGAAGCAAAGACAGACAGACAGACAGACAGAGTTACTTTCGCATTTATAATATTAGTCTGGATAGACTTCGCGCTTTCATCCATCTCAATCTTAATCACAATAAATTAATTAATTATTCCCAGGCATGCAGCTCGCGCGACACAGTATCAAGGGAACTAAAAGACTTGCAATCAAAAATACAAAAAGAAAAGGAACTCTACAGATCACAAGAGAAAGACTATGTAGAGCGATTGGAGAAGCAAAAACAGCAGATTGAGAAGTTGACTTCAGACTTGAGTAACACGAAAGAAGAGTTGGAAAGAGCTAACAAGAGAATATCGGAGTTGCAGAGAGAGTTTACTGATAAGCAGAGGGAGTTCACTGAAAAGCTTGATAAGTACTTACAAGGTCAGTTTTTTTTTATTTTTTACACAACTTCCAAGAACAGATACGTTTAAGAAAATGATTCACAAAACATTATGGGAACACATTCATTGTGCGTACAGCTAAGGAGTAGAATTCCCTGCCGTAGTCTGTGTTTCCTCATAGCTACACCCTGTAGCACCCTGTGGGGATCTTTAAGACAAGAGTGAATAGGTTACTTCTAGGTAAGCGCGATCCATCGTCGTCTATTTCATCGGCTTTCAGGTGAGATAGTTGTCAAGCGCGAGCCTATTGTTTTTTATTTTTATTTCTTTTTATAAATGATTTTTTAAAATATTTGTTTGACAGATGAAAAGACAGCGATGCGAAAAGAAAGGGAGCCGTGTGCACAATGTGAAAAGAATATAAAACATATCAAATACTTAGATGATCAACTTAGTAAATGCACTATTAAGTTAGGTAAGTTCACTATTTTTCCCCTCTCCTATAGAGAGAGGAAGCTTAAGTCCCAGCACCATTATAAGGCTGATTATGCTTATCATTCTCATCATCATCTGCCTAGCCCAACTATATTGGGGTCGGCTTCCAGTCAAGCCGGATTTAGCTGAATACCAGTATTTTACGAGGAGCGGCTGCCTACCAGACCTCCACAACCCATTAACTCTGGTAACACGGTACTTCATGGCAAGACTGGAGTCAGATTTACTGGCTTCTGACCATCCGTAACGACTGCCAAAGATCTACAAATGACAGCCGGGACCTACGGCTTAACGTGCTATCCGAGGCACGGAGGAAACTCATTATGTTAAGATGGTCACCCATCCACAGACCAACCTTGGCAAGCGTTGCTTAACCTTGAAGATCGACCCGTGCGGCTATTATGCTTATCATTCTATTTTTATTATTTGGTAAGACACTAGCAGCTATTAACTGATGCGTGTGTTTCATATAGTTTGGAGAAGTTTATTCTTAGGCTTTACTATTTTAATGAACTCTTTGTTACCATATGGTATTAATAGAGTATTTATAATATAATATGATGTTTTGCTCAATCATCAGCTTCACAAGAAAGTAACGAAACTTTAATGAAGGAGTTGAAAACCAAAGCGGAGTTCTTCCAACAGTACATCATAGACCGTTTCAATAAGTTGCGCGAACAACGGAGCATAGGAACTAACACAGACGAGATAACGGAACGGACACCCACACCTACTTCAGACCAGTCGAGCATCGAGCAGCTCGTGCAGAACTGTGATGACGCGCTAGCTGCCAAGGTTTGTACTATACAAGGCGCCAGATAAACTTGGAATAAAGTGCATTGACCTTTGTCTAATATCTCTGCATAGGTACTCGAAAAACAATAATGAACTGTTTTTCATTACTAGAAAATGTGAAGTCTAGCGATAAATATCGATTCAAGACAGAATAGAATAGAATAGAATAAACACAGCTCACACACACACAGCTTTTCCGTTTTTGAAATAAAGAACTTCAATAAATGTAGGAGGTTTAATTACCGCTATTCCATGTTTATCTGGCGCCTACCATAGTTGTAAACCATGAAGGAGACAGGGGAACGGACTGGATCACAGACTTCGGAGCAATTTAGAATGAAGCAGTGAAATGCAGGACCAGTTTTTCATTAAAACGTTCAGCACATATCCTATGTTATTTTTTGTAGGTCGACATCCTAATACGCGAAACAAAGTTCTAACAACTATAACTGTTCTAGAAGTTGTGGTTGCTAGAACTTTATCTTTGTTTAGTGACACGTAAACATTCATCTTTTAATTTAAATATTTATTACAGACTGCTCTCATGGTAAAAGAGAAAGCAATCAGAGACCAGATAGCCGAAAAGTTCACGTTAGAGATGAAAACCGTCGAAATGAACTGCGCGAGAAAAATCAAAGAAATCGAAAACGAACAAATGGAAACTATTACGAAAATGAAAGAACTCCTCGAAAGAAAAGCAAAAGAAGTTGATACTTTAAAGAATTTCATACTCGACGAGAGGGCGAAAGTCACGCAAATCCTTGAAGCGAAAGAGAGCGAAATATCAGAACTTATAAAAGAACATAATATGTTAAGAGAAGAATGCCAGAAAGCTAAGGACCAGTTCAAAACTCTTTTGGACCAGTCCAAAACGATTTCAGAATGGAAACAAAAAGCCGAGAAGTACAAAGATAAGGCATTGAGGCTTGAGTCGTTAGAAGAAGCTTTCAAGTCCGAGAGAGAACATTTTAAAATGAAATTTAATTCAACTGCTAAAGAGTGTATGGCGATGAAAGCCAGGGCAGCGGAACTGCAAGCAAAACTAACGGAACTTGAACAGAAGCATGATAAGCTTCAAATGGAACACCAGATAATTGAAGACAAGTACAAAAATGCTAAGAAGACTATTTTCACTTATAAGGTACACAATTACTTTAACAATATTAGAATATAGAAATACAATCGTTTATTATGTTAACTTTTGTCTGTAGAGGACAAAAAATCCTACATTTTAGTGTTGAATACATAATGATTGTAACAGTGACAAAAAGAAACACGTGAACACGCAAAGTAGCATTTAGATATTTATGATTGGTGTAGCGAATATGTGCTGCTATAATAACAGTGAGTGTGCCTATATGGAGGTACTAAACCTATATATGTACATGTTACCCATCAATGTGTAGTCTGTGTGTTTTTCACCTAAACTAAGACATGTTCATTTTGGTCGTAACTCAGTGTAGGAAGCCATTTTTTTATAATATTCGGTAAATACTGATATTTTCTGATAATTTTCACAGGATTATGTCTCGAAAAAAGATTGCCATGTGAACAACGAAATGAATAGAATACAAGATGAGTATAGGAAGATATTCGTGAAGTTGCAGAATCAGTTGACTTATTACATCAACCTTAGACTGGAGGACGAGAGGAAAGGCAAGCGAGCGCAACCGCAGAGTTCGCAACAGACCGATGTAAGTTTTGCATGTGCTAGGTGGCTCAATCACCTCAAAAAAAATGGCGGACAAAAGTCTGTTTGTTACTCTTCTTTTATGAGGTGGGAAATCATCAAATTAATGATAACTCGCACTAGGGTAGCGTGAAAAAGTGTGTAAGACTTACTGACTGAATGTCTGATGACTCCTGTGTCCTTAAGGGACCCTCTGCATTCTAGAGTTAAGATCAATCTTTCAAACGTATGCGCATTCAGTAAACTTTAGACCCCCTAAATTTCCACTTGGTTAATATTTGTACTGAAATTAAAAACCATGTATTTGAGGTGACAAATTGATAAGACTAAAACTAAATAAAGGTATTCTTTTATTTTCAGTATACAGATAAGTTAAATAAGCTCAACGATGATTTCACGCGATTGACGCAGTCCAACTTTAGGGATTACCTGAAAGACTACAAATGATGGCACACTCCGCGGCGACCGCAGGTAACTGTTACTACTAAACGACTGGTTACACTTGTTATAAGTAAGACATTTGAAAGCCCCAGTGTTTGTACTTAATGTAGAATTTATGTAAAAGTATTATACAAAGTTTTAAAAAGGGTAATGCAAGGCATATCTCTCAGGGAGAACTGATATGTAACGTAAAGACTGCGTTTAAACTATGACAATCGCTCAAGCCCCAACATAGAATAATAATTACATAGAATATTTTTTTCAATAAATTAAATTTAGAAAACCAGATCATTCCAATAACCATTTAGTGAATTGTTCCTGTGATAGTTAAGTACATTGTAGAATAATGAAATGAGAACAGTATTACACAATAAAGTGCAAAAATATCTCACATTCCTTGTGGCATGTCAAGTTTTACTTGTATGGTTATGTAAACACTGCAGAGGCCGTATTATGAAGTGTTAAAGCTTTCGTAGGTTCGTTGCGAAAAAGGAATGCAGCTATTAATGTATAGCTCCATCTCCTTCATTGTTCCAAACCACGATAGCTCAGAAACTTCATAATACGGCCCCAGGTAAGTAGGTATACTTGTTCATATCTATGGCCTTTTACTATGAAAAAGACTTGTTATATTAAAATTAATGTTAATTTCAATTATTATTGTGTTAAATAGTAATAGTAATTTGAATTGTTTTCGTTAAAGCTCTTGAAAATAAGACGAGTAACGGAATTATATTTTATCGTATGGAGCATTTTATCTGTTATGTAAAAAGTTTTGTAAATAAAAGTATCATTTTGTAACTTAGTTTTTTATTTCTTTATGTAATATTTTGAGGGGACAAACGGCATTTTGGCGACTACGCAGGGTACATCTTTGCCTCTAATGTTTACAAATAGTTGAGTGCCTGCTTTCTTCAGAGCTTCGCTGACGTAACCCATGGCAACATTCCCGCCAAGTGATGGCGCCGGACATCCGCTAGTTACAGCACCAATCGTTTCTGAAGTCTTCGCGTCCTTCAATACCGCGCCTTTCCTTGCCGGTGGCCCAGTTTCCAATCGGACACCCACTCTCCTCTTAGTTACGCCTTCCTTGATTTGACGCAAAATAATTGACGACCCCGGGAAGTTGTCATCGGTGCGCCTTCGTTTGGCTATCAACCATGTCAGGTTCGCTTCGACTGGGGTTACACTTTCGTCGATGTCGTTGCCGTAAAGGCAGAGTCCTGCTTCTAGACGCAGCGAGTCTCTTGCACCGAGACCTGCTAGTTTCACATCACTCGACTGCAGTAACGCCTCCGTAACGAATTCGGCTTTGTCCGCAGGTATGGATATCTCCACGCCATCTTCCCCTGTGTATCCGCAGCGTGTAACACGGCAGTCAACTCCAGCTACTTTACCCAATCTTGATGTCATGAACATTAAATCCTCAACAGTCATATCTGTCAGTTTCTGTAAGGCTGACGCTGCTTTAGGACCTTGTAACGCAATCAGTGCTCTCTGACTAGTCTCTAAAAATTCAACGTTCACGTCATTGCCTTTTTTTCTAAATAGTTCCGATGTTTCTTTCATGTGCTGCTTATCGACTTCCAATCGTCCGGCGTTGGAGACAACGTACAAGGTCTCTGCATTCACTTTAGTTACAATCAAATCGTCTATGATTCCACCTTTCTCGTTCAAGAACACGGTGAGGGAACTAGAGCCATCCTTCATACCTTTTAAATCGACGGGACATATCGACTCGAACCAGGACAAGCAATCCTTTCCTCGCACATTGGTTTGCAACATGTGGGACACGTCGAAAATTGAAGCACTTTTTCTGGTGAACAGGTGTGATTCAGATAGACTTAAATCCGAATATTGCACTGGTAGTAGAAATCCGGCGAAATCAACCACTTTACCTCCATATTTCGTGTGTAAATCGTACAGTGGCGTCTTCGTTGCTTTTGATTCATCACTATACCACCGTGAGGATACCGTCCCAGAGATTTTAGGCACCACCCTTGGGGCAAACAGAACTCGGCTTAGCGCTATCGAACACATTTTCACAGTCTAAACTCTTACAATTATATTACAACATCTGGCCAAACAATATCTATAGTGGTTATAAGAAAAGGTCACCGGTCAATCGGTAGTGTTGATAAGTAATTATGTTACATTCCGTCGGTAGTGGGGGTGACTGTTTATTGGGAATATTTGACGCTATCGAAAAGTAAATAATGTGAGTTAATGATAATGGATCTTGCTCTATTGTACTTAGGTATGTTTGTTCCATTAAGAGCCTATTAGGAATATCTTAATGAGACAAATTGCCAACGTAGTAACTGCTGTTTTGGGGCGGGTGTTAAGTTTGACCACTGTGTATGTCTGTCAGTGGCACTGTAGCTCTTAAACGGGTAAACCGGTTTGAATTCGGTTATCCTTTTTTTTATTGAGTGCAAGTTTCCTTGCTATGGTTTTAGACATGTTTTATCAAAATCGGTTCAGCCATTAACAAGTAACGGGGAATGATTGGTTGAATGAAAGTAAGAATGAACAACCGAATGTTTGCAAATACGGCTAAGTGGGGGATCAAATGAAAGGACAACTATTTATATGATGAATCAAAAGCGGTTTAACTATTGAATAATTATTGGGGTCACTACATAGGTACATAAAAAATATGCATAATGGACTCATCACGTGACTGAAATTCGATTTGTAACGCGTCGCTAATTTCGTTCTAAAAAGCTGGGTATTTTATTTTCATGACGACGTTGCTGTTGATGGTTGGCGACTAGTTAGGCGTGCCTGCTTAAGCCTGAATAAAGTACCTACCTATATAAAGGCTTAGTTGGGGCCGATTAATATTAATTGATAACAAATCCTGCGCCTGACTGAATCGCGGCGCAGTTCTGTGTTTTAACTCTATAGTATCATAGAGTTAAAACAGAACTGCGCCGCGACGTCGCATCATAAAAAGCTGCGAACTCGCACGACGCGTCGCAAGAACTTGCGATTGTTGATTTACATCGCACATAGTAGGTACCTATGGTCATCTGAACCGATGCCTTGCCGCACAATTGCGTATCACAGTTTTGTGTGGGAGCTGTAGGTATGGACAGGCCCGCCGCTAGCTGTTTGGGCGCCCGCGTGCAACACCGGTTAAGGCGCCCAAGCAACACCAACTAGCTAAATAACTTTTATATAATAGCAATTCTGATGACTATAAGCTGTAAAAGATGTAGGGATAAGGTTTGTATAAGCGCTTATACAGGCGATATTCAAGCAATTTGGGCACAAAATACATCGCTTTAATCTGAATAACATTTTGTTAATAGCTGCATACCAGCTGGATATCTATACAGAAAGGTTGGTTAACTTCTGCATATAAGCTGATCGACCCTTTGTTCAGAATTTTAAACTCTATTAAGCAGATGAAAATATCAATCTCTGATATTCAGACAATATTCATATTTCAGATCTTTCTCGTTATTTTATAAAGAAGTTATGTAATTAAATGTACAAATTCAGCATTTTGTTTCTTATAATTCATTGTGATCATATATATTTTGCGACAAAGAACAATGTTCAAAATGTTCGGACACCGTCCCCACCCTTGTAGCACTTTATAACCTATATCAATCGAACGGCCTTGACCGTCTCATCATTTTATTATATGACGGCGAAGCTGAAATATGCATCCGAAAAAAGTTATATCGACATGAAGTAGCCAAAATCAGTCACAATTATGTTCCCATCTATTATAATTATACCTTGTAGCACTTTATAACCTATATCAATCGAACGGCCTTGACCGTCTCATCATTTTATTGTACGACGGCGAAGCTGAAATATGCGTCCGAAAAAAGTTATATCGTCATGAAGTAGCCGAAATCAGTCACAATTATGTTCCCATCTAGTACAATAATAATTTTAAGTTTTTATGTCCACAGTCCAAAGAATCTATAGGTGAGCAAGATAGCATAGTAATCGTAAGGGCCGCATGCGCAGAGCATCGCGCAATATTGTAATTATAGCAGAACTTCTTTTAGTTCGTATAGAGTATACAAGTTCCTTGGAGTATGTAGTATCACGAAAAAAGTACTGTAACCCGGCGGCGACGGGGGCGTGAGGGTCGTTCCCTCTCGCGTTCGTGGTCGGCCGCCTCTTTTGCTAGTATTACTGCTTTGCAGAAGAAGGCGACCGCCCGTCACTTCTCCTCGCTCCGGACTATGGCCTGTACCAGGGCCAGGCGCGAGAGGCCGCCGTCGCCGATAGCCTCCACGAGGACACAGCGGTGTTCCGCCCAAGCAAGGCACACCTCCACAGTGTGCTCCGGGCCATCCACACAGTGGCGACACCCGGGCGTCCTTTTTGCCTGAATCCGATGCAGGAATCACCCGAACTTACCGCGTCCGGTGAGGACCTGCGTCATATGGAAAGTGAGGACGCTGTGATCTCTTTCAAACCACACCTCAAAGAGGGGCCTTACCGCTGCAATGACAGCGTGCCCAGCACTGGGTTGCGATAATCGCAGTCGCCATGGCACCCTGAGATCCCACCGGAACTCTGTCCGCCATACCTCGACTTGCATCACCACGCGCAAATCGTGCCTGCGTACAAGGGCTGTTGCCTCCAGATCCCACGGTGGCAGGCCAGCAAGCAGGCTCACCGCTTCGCGGGAGATCGAGCCTTGGTATCCCCGAACCATTTGGATGACTATGACCCTCTGGCAAGCATTTAGCTTGGCCGCCGGTTGCTTACTCAGCGACGGCGTCCATAAAGGGCCACGGACCGAACGATCCCCGCGTGGAGCCTCCGGTAGGGGGCGTCTGGACCTCTTCTCCTCTGGTTAGGTAGGCGCCGCTTCAGGGCAGCCCCAGTCCTTTCCAGTTTGGGAGACAGACGTTAGAAGTGCTCGGTCATCTCGGTGGTGACGATTATAATATTGCGCGATGCTATGCGCATGCGGCCCTTATGATTACTATGCTATCTTGCTCACCTATAGTTTCTTTGAACATATTTAAACTGAAAAACTTGCCAACTTATAATATTATAATATTGTAGTAGATGGGAACATACGTAATTGTGACTGATTTCGGCTACTTCATGTCGATATAACTTTTTTCGGACGCATATTTCAGCTTCGCCTTCATACAATAAAATGATGAGACGGCCAAGGCCGTTTGATTGATATAGGTTTTATAGTGCTACAAGGGATAATTATTGTAGATGGGAACATAAATTGTGACTGATTTCGGCTACTTCATGTCGATATAACTTTTTTCGGATGCATATTCCAGCTTCACCGTCATACAATAAAATGATGAGACGGTCAAGGCCGTTCGATTCATATAGCTTATAAAGTGCTACAAGGGTGGGGACGTTTTGAACATTGTTCTTTCCAAGTGACAGTGATGGCATCGCTCTGGAAGAAATTATAAATATTGGTAAGTAATTTTTGGTAATATGTTTTGTTAACAATGCAATTATTAAAACGCATGCTACTTTACTGTGAGAATATATATAAGTTTATAGTAAAATTTTCGAGCGCCACAAGATAAAACCAGTTTTAAAAAATAAACAATTGACTTATATTAACCCTTTTCGACGAATAACATATTTTATTCAATTGCTACCAATTAAAGTGGTAGAAAACAGACAGGTAGGTATTTCAATACTACCCAAATGTTTTTTTAATAAAAACATATATTTATTATTTGTATTATCATCGCTTAGTTAAAGAAAAGAGAGGTTATGTTGGGATAAATAATGGCGACGATGTTGATTTTGAATATAAGCTGTTCACGCAGAAGATTTGTTATACATTTCTACGTAACAGGTCACTTGTAACTGTCTTTTTAACACAGTTGCTCGTAAAGCTGATGTAATTCCACCGGTTTTAAATATGTAAAGCGGGTCATAAAAAACGCGTGTGTTATACCAAAGCAAATAGTTAAGTTATAGTCCATACAAATTCCATAACAGCATTATTTGCCATTTTTTTTTTATGGTTATAAACTAGCGCTTGACTGCGATCCCACCTGATGGTAAGCAGGTTTTAAGCAATTTCGCGCGCGGCGATTAGTTCGAAATTTGAATAGCCTTATCATTTTATCATTTGTCTTTTTTTATCATTTTTTATTTTTTGTCATTTTTTGTCACTTTTTGACATTTTTTGTCATTTTTTGTCTTTTTTGGCATTTTTGCAACTTTTTGTGATTTATTGTCATTTCAGTCATTTTTTGTCACTTTTTGTCATTTTTTGTAATTTCTGTCATTTTTTGTCATTTTTTGTAATTTCTGTCATTTTTTGTCATTTTTTGTCATTTTTTGTCATTTTTGACACTTTTTGTGATTTATTGTCATTTCAGTAATTTTTTGTCATTTTTGTCACTTTTTGTCATTTTTTGTCATTTTTGTCACTTTTTGTCATTTTTGTCACTTTTTGTCATTTTTGTCATTTTTTGTTACTTTTTGTCATTTTTTGTCATTTTTGTCACTTTTTGTCATTTTTTATGATTTGTTGTGATTTTCTGTAACTTTTTGTCATTTTTTGTCACTCTTTGTCATTTCAGTCATTTTTAGTAATTTTCGTCATTTTTTGTAATTTACCAAACAATATTTGCGTTCGATTTCTTTGGCGCTAAACACTAAGATGTTCCTCACACAATAAAATTGCTGCGTACTTATTGTGTGAGGTCAAATGTTTCTTTTTTTTCTGTTTCCTCGCAAATGTGTTAAAAAACGTCGTACGATATACGTGCGTATTGGTTATAACATGCTCGGCTCAGTTACGCCCTCGCCTTCGGCTCGGGCTGAAATTCCGCCTCGCATGTTATAACCATCATTACGCACTAATATCGTAATGTACTATATCCACATATTTTTTGGTTAACAGTACGTTTTATGTCGCAGTTCTGATAAACGGTTCTAAAGCTGCCCGTCTCAGTACTCATATTCAGATCATTAGGGTTCTATAATCATATCTTTTCATCCATTGAGTTTCTTAAAATTGCAATTAGTTTTTAATTTCTTTCTTAGCGAAAATTACCTTTGTTCAGTAAAAATATATTCAGTGTTTCTTTGTTTTTAGAAAAATGTTCAGCTGCCGACTGTGCCTGCCTCCTGGGAAACTAGGCGAAAGTTGTGCTGGCCCAAAAGGAATGGAGATGTACTTTCAAAAAATGCTAATGTTGTCCCCCAACGAGACAAGGGGACAACTGACTGCATCTTGAAGCGATCAAACTTTCTTTCATATGAAGACGCCGAAGCTGAATTAAATAGAATGTTAGATCGAACAGATACCGAAGATACTGATGTTGAATCAAGACAGCAAGTAATCAGATCAATTTCGCAAAATCCAGAAAATCTATAATTAATAACACCCAATAAATCTTTTACAGCCGCTTGGGATGTATTTTTATTCACTGCCCAATCTCTGAGGTTCACTTTACATGTTAAAGTGGAAAGTTTTTTTTTTTATTTCCCTATTATAACCCTAACGTGTGATATATTGTTGGATAGGAATTTAAAAATGAATAGGGGTTTACTAAATATTTTTTTGATAATATCAATAATTTCGGAAATAATCGCTCTAAAAGTAAAAAACAATGTCCCCCTCCCCCTCTAACTTTTGAACCATAAGTTATATGAAAAAAATCTGGACTACTTTCCAGATTTTTTCCATAGCTTTATAAAGACTGTAGAAAAATTATTTTGAACTTAATGGGACGAAAAGTTTTTGAAAAGTATGGGACACTTATTGTGACGGACGGGAAACTACGGAACCCTACACTGAGCGTGGCCCGACACGCTCTTGGCCAGTTTTTTACACTTTTCACTTAGACATCTTGTCATTAATTATAAAATAAGTTTGACGTTCTTGCATAAAAGCGTTGTATTTCTTTAATAACCAGTTATTAGATCCATTAACATCTATTTTTCATATAATTTACCACTTTGAGCTACACAAAAAAGAATTAGTGCGCTTCTCTCGCTATAAGATTGTCATAAGATCGTAGTCATCTTCATTTATGCAGTAGTTAGCTTCTTAAACGCTAAAAGAGTAATCAATATCCATATTCTGAATAAATGAGTAAGACTTGACGGGTTGTGCAGCTTAAAGAAACCAAACAATAAACTATTCAGAATCAAGCTGTATAATTGAAATATTTGTCAAAGTTGTACAGCACAAAGCTGAATTTTCCGCTGTTATGTAGCTACTAGCTGTCTAAGTCACTTTTATTTGAATATCTTTAACATAACACTAGCAAATATCATTAGTATTAAGATTAAAAAAAGAATACCAATTTTATGCAGAACTTATCAAGCTTTCAGTGTAATTAAAGTTTAAATACTGTATTATTCAAGATAAAGCTATCACGTCAGCTTTTTTAAAGATGTAATGAAACTATAAACTGCCAATTGGTGCTTAACTTTGCTATTATCTGGCTTACGTGTTGCTTGGGCGCCCCTGTGTTTTTTTTTTTCTTTTTTTGATGGGATAAATTACCAATGACTTCCCTCGCTTTAGAGCGGAACGGGAGGGCTTGTAAGACTTCTAAAGCCACACGGATGTTCCTTCTTGCCATTTCAAGATAGGCCTTGCTAGGTCACTACAGTTTTGCTGACATCTCTTTGAGGCGCTCGTGGAACACTACGCGTTGTCCATTCCTTCCAGACGTCTTTCTGGGCACACCTCAAAGAGGGTAATTACTACCATAATGATGGCGTGCCAAACAGTTGCGTCAGTAGCTGTCATTCCACCATGAGACTCCGTCGGAACTCCGTCTGCATACCGCGACTTGTCGCGGCAGCTGAGTGTCACCCCGGCGTTGCATCTCACGCATGAAATGTGCATGCGTGCAAGGATGTGGTCTCCAGATCCCATGGTGGCAGGCCAGCAAGGAGTCCCGCCGCTTTGCGGGAGACCGTGCGGTATCTCCGCACCATCTGGATAGCCATGACTCTCTGGCAAATGTTTAGCTTGGTCGCTGGACACTTACGCAGCGACGGCGCCCATACTGGCGCCCCGTGAAGGGCCATGGACCGAACGATCCCCACGTAGAGACTCCGGCTGGAGGCGTCTGGACCCCCTAGGTTCCCTAGGTTGCGCTGGAGCCGCGATAGGGCAGCCCTAATCCGTTCCAGTTTGGGGCCCAGACGTTAAAAATGCTCCTCGGCTCAAATTTTAGTAATGCGAAACCTCAAACACTTCTGTTTATTTCACGACATAACCGCTGACTTGTTTAAATTTTTCGAGTTAAGGGGCATCATGGTCGCTTGTTCAAGTAGTGTTGGGTTTCGCGCGCCAAAGGTACACATATAATGATTCATCTGACATGTAAACACACATTTGAGACCTCATCAGTTCCTTAGATATCAAGCCAGTGTATAATAAAAATATATTAGGCATGCAAATTATGACACTGTTTCATTTTTGGCGCCCCCTTGATGATGGCGCCCGCGTGCGCCGCACGCACTGCACGCCCGCACGCGGCGGCCCTGGGTATGGACCAGTCCGGAAATCGATGCTAATGCGAGACACACAGAATCAGCTGTCTTCGGCTGAAGTAATGATGACTATAAGGAGAGTGCCCGTCTTCTTCTTTGTTGTTACACTCTTGACAGAGCGATCGTGGTCATCATATCAGGTTCAGGTTTGGTGGCACGCTTGACAATCCGTCGCCACTCGTCTCTCAAGGCCGCCCTTCTTGTGCACAGGTGTAGCGGTGCATCTACTGCTGCCTTGATTAAGGCCCGTAAACTACTGTAAAGATCCGGCACGTTAGCAGCATTATCAAAAGATTGCCCCCTACAAAATTCCCAGTAGCATTTGTTTCACGTGTCTTGTAGAATTGACCAAGTAATTTGTCCCTTTTTAGGGTTTCTTACCCAAAGGGTAAAACGGGACCCTATTACTAAGACTGCTGTCCGTCCGTCTGTCACCAGACTATCTAATAAACCGTGATAGCTAGACACATATGATAGCACAGATGACTTTTGTTGCTGCTATAACAACAATTACTAAAATCAGAATAAAATAAATATTTAAGTGGGGCTCCCATACAACAAAACGTGATTATGGCGTTTTTTTGCTTCGAATGCTACGGAACTCTACGTGCGCGAGTCCGACTCGCACTTGGCCAATTTTTATATAAATAAGTTGAAGGAAGTCATTGGCCTCTTACTTTTTTATCTGTAGACTCTGTAGAGGTGGAAGATATGCAAAACAGAAATAGTCAATTTAGAGCAAGTCTGGTAAACAACCTCAAAAATAAATAAAACAACAAGTATTAAATTAAAAAGTCTATTCTAATTTTTTATTTCACAGCTATCCAATACTTTTAAATACTCTTCATGTGTCAACAATTCACTTTTAGTAGCTTCAGAAATAGCAATACTTGATAAAATAATTGCGATATAACCATCGGCATCAGGCATTTCCTTCAGGAGCTTTGGCTGATTTACTAGTTCTTCATTAACTTCAACTAATGTCCCTTTCATACAACAAGGTATCTCAAAATCAGTTCCATCTTCGAACTCTATTTTGCAAATGACGGACTTAGGGCCCAATTGCTGACCACCCCTCTTACTTTTGCCCCTGACTGAATTCTTCAACCTGTCCACTTTTCCCACAGTATAATTCACTTTGTACCCTTCATTCTTACTGAAAAAGAAATGACTTGGTGCCAGGCTCAGCAGAGCAATCCTGTTCGAGTGGAACATTATCATAATGTCATTGTTCTTTATTCCGTCAACATCTGTAATATATCTCTTACTAAAATATCTGTCTGTGAATGTCTTAAAGTTGTTTAGGTCTGGTATTGAATCTAGTATGCTAATCTCTTCCATCGTTACAAAAATAAATTCTGCGTGTAATGTGCAGTTTGTCTAATTTAATTGGCTTGGTTGGCTCGCTCTTGGGCTAGTATTCGAGCCCGGATTTCAGCACGGTGTTTACGGGACTCTTGCAAGTTAGCTGTCTGTCGTGCAATGCGTTCTGCTTTCAAACACTTTCTCATATCCGCGTCATAATCGTTGCAGTATCCCATAAACTTCCTAAATGGATGCTAAAAAACAAAAAATACATTGTCAATAAAAAATCTCTTATGGGTTATACATTCAAGCCAAAATAATCCAAACATAACACTACAGGAAGTCTTTTACAAAAGAAAAACACTGCATGCTACAAATGAATGAGGTTATTTTCACTATCAGATAATGTGTATCTGCGACTTATATAATATAGTTCAGTATTAAATTGCGGCAAGTGAGTTTTTTTGTTGCGTATAATACTTAATTTGTTATGCAATTAAGGTTTATTTCTTACCTACCTCGGTGTGACAATCCATCAACTTTCGTATGAAAACATTGCATTCGTCGGTATGTAAGTGGGGTGCTAAGTCTGTGTGCATAACTAAGTATTCGTTAAGTCTCTATAGGAATTATGTATGTATTAACAAAACCGGTGTAGGTTTTTTTTTAAATGTATAAATTATTTCAATAGGGACCAACACAAGCTCTTTTACAGAGTTCGATTGTCAACTTTTTTGATATTCCGATTTGACATTTTCAATTTTGGCGATTGACGCCAAACCAAAAGCAGTGATTTTTTTGGTAATGTTTTTGGCTCGGATCTAAGTCTTTTTGTCTTCGTACAAATTAGTTAATAGATTTCTAATTTTGTAGTACCGTAAAATGGGGTGAATAGAAACGCAGGGGTGAATAGGAACGAAAATGGTTACTGGATTTTAACGTTATTTAACAGGTTTTTCCAGCATTTAATTACTCCTATTTATCCATTAATTGTAATAAAAGGCGATGCTTATACAGAAATGAAGATAAAATATTTAACCAAAGTAAAAATTAAAATCAAACTTTCGTTCCTATTCACCCCTGCGTTCCTATTCACCCCGTTTTACCCGGTATTTGTCAGCAAATGTATCAAGTCAACCTTCTCGACAAACTTCGCTAAGGTAATCAATATTACAATAAAATTCTCAGCGCCATTTTACAATCTTACATATTTTCACAGACTCGACTTCTTACATATTTTGCACAGAATTGAGATAGAAAATTACACTGATTTTACAACACAATATCTGGGTACTTTAAAGAGTATATAGGAATCAATTTTGCGAATAATTAAAACAGCTACTGAACTTTACTCGAAGAAATCCTAATTAAAATATATAAAAAATTTAGTTAGTTTGAGAACAGACTCCTCTCACTAGAGCCTTACGCGTGGTCACAGAGTACTTTTATTATATCGCGTGGTGAATGAGATTCACGGGAGGGTTGATGTATTGTGGTGCAACTTGAGTGAATTCGCAAAAGTTACACTATATGTAAGATATTTTATTTATTATTTTCTGTCGCATTGGATTATAGATCTGTAATGATAGTGTAAGTAAGATTGTTATAAATAAGTAAATAAAACAGTAACTGTTTTGTTAATTCGCAAATTGATTCTTAGAGATTCATACCCTTTTCCCATGTTACTTAGGGTCGGAGAAACAGGTTTTTTCTCCCATTTTATTCTGTCAACCCTTACATTATCACCGACTCCGTTTTAGTTTATGATATTGTGATGTAAAATTTGTGTAGTTTTGTATTATAGGCATATATGGCGAAATGGTTATTTATTTATATAAGTACTCTTTATTGTACACCAAAGAAATACATTTTTACAAAGAGCTTAAGCTTAGTAGGGGTGGTACAATGGGCGGTCTTATCGCTAACAGCGATTTTTTACAGACAACCTTTTGGGGTTTTTGGTTGAGCAATTGAGTGCTGCGCTGTGTCGTGGATTCGATTCCCACACGGAACAAATATTACGGGTTTGAGTATCTTGTGGAGATGCGTGAGACAACGATTTTTAGCTCCGGCTACCTTTCATTACATGAGTTAAAAAGTGCTCTAGTGCAAGTCAATGATCAAATATAGACCAATATCGTATTCAACATTTAGTTTACATCATGCCACATCATCTTTGTACAAAGATACGAGCAAGAACTACCGAGGTAGGTAAGTGTTCTTTTTAAAAATAAATACTGCAATGTGTACGTATTTTTGTTGTTATTTTTTGTTATTTAATGTAGTTACTCAAATACCCGCGAAACGAGACACAATAGTAAAACAATAACAGCGCGGTCTCATAGGACCGGTTGGGGATTCAAACGTTAAATTAAATAGTGTATAAATCGGAAGTATCGTAAGAATAGCAGTAAAATAGAATAGTGTAGGTACTTGTACCTACAATGACAATGGTGTAGTATTGAACGTGAACATTCGTACAAAAAAGAGGTCTATGCTCTGTAGTTTGCGAATTCGAACTGTACATGATGATAATTATAATTTACAAAATGTGTTGTGTGTTTTCTTTTATGTAATAATCAGCCATCTCCAACATATTATAGTTTCGCGAGTTCAATATATGTATATGAACTTATATAAAACTCACAATTTTGAAAAGTGACCCGGATTTTTTGCGGCACAGTGTATACTTAGCTACTTGTGTCTTGGGGTATCTCATTCCCTTATTCAGAAAGGCAGATAGTTTTCAGCAATAGACAAAAGAATGGGATATTATCATAACGAGAAAATAAAACACCGATGATTTTTATTTATTTTTTACTTAAATACATAGTCACATTGTGTCTCATTAATAACTAACAAAGAAATAATAACGGCAAACACCGCTCAAGTACGGGGTTTATTAGACCTAGTAGTAGGAATACCTACATTTACATACCTTAGAATAGATACAAGAGTAACTAACAAACTTCATCAATAATGACTAGTAATTTATTGCATTTTTGAGACATGTATAAAAAACACTTTGATAATTAGGATTGGAAGTTGTCTTGCGTTTGCTATCATCACCACTAATAAACGCACGAAGAAAATCACAATAAAACATACGATACGACATCATTCATCTCAAAAACAGGAACAAGCGAGTATTAAGCAAAATAAATTACAGATAAATACAGAAATGCGATGTAACGAAAAATAACTAGTGATTTGATGCCCGATTAGATGAAGAAATGCAAAATGTGCCCAAAATAAATGTCCAATCCAATTGGCTAAAGTTAAAAAGCGGGTGTGTAGTGTGGTGTGGGGTTCGTTCGTTCGCGGAGGCATCAACTCTTGGGCATGCCCTGGGGCGTGGCGGTCTCCACCATCTTCTTGTACTTGCCGACCAGCTCGGGCAGGTCGTAAGCGATGGCCACGTCGAGCCGCGTGATGGGGCAGCCCCGGAAGTACGTGCACGTCGCCGACAGCTGCTGGAACTCGAACAGGGGATTCAACCGGAAGAAGTCCCGGTACGTCTCGGGGTCGGGCAGGTCGTACCTGGAATGGAAACAAGGGTTTTATATAAAATTTTAATTTTTTGGTCGAATAGTGACACTGTACATGGTTTGCGGTAGTTTTAAAGTTACCTTCTTTAAAACTAACCGCAAACAATGTACAGTGGTCATTTAGTGGACATTATAAAAATTGCTAAAACTATAAAAGATAACCAAGCTACGCACAAGATAGAAATAAGAAAAACGAGGATCTAAAGATGCTATATAAGTTGAGCCTTTTTGGTTTCAGTACTTTTACGAACAATAGTACACTTACTGCACTTCCTATACCTACATGTTATGGAACAAAGTTCTCCACCGCGACTATTTGTATTTTTATGAAATCAAAAATATGGATGGATTTTTGTGTGATTTTCATCAATAATTAGTGTGATATATAAGGAAGGTTTACGTGTATAATACATGCATATTATACCAGAGAAAACCCTAAGAATTTCAAAGTCTGTGCGAAGCTCAGCGAGTCTCTAGTAAATGACAAATAGTTAGATATCTAATAGAGCACAATCATAAAATAGCAACTTTATCAATACATACCTGGAAATATTTGTGAGTGTGCTCAAACCCTCATAGATGTGATAGTTCTGAGGGTTCTCAATGATGGCGTCGGCGATGATCTTCCTGTTGCCGAAGATCGTCTTGTGGTTGTAGTACGTTGTCAAGTAACAGTCAACCATCTTCGCGTGGTTCCTCACGCGAACCTGTAACAAAAGTTAATCGACTTAAAAAAATATCTTCTCATAAACCAGGCAGAGAAAATTATTGCTTGGTCGTTCAGAAAATATTTGAACAATTTGCAAGTTTAGTCCACTGCTTTTTCAGATAAGTACACTTTTAAAAAAAATCAAGAATTCCCCTTACGAATAAGAAAAGCTCTGACAAGAATTGAATTCTGTTCAAACTATTGCCTTGTTGCCTTTTAAAGTTCCTGTCGTTCCTGTTTTTCCATAAATTGTATACGGTTAACCTTCAGTCATGTCTAATATTTAAACATGAAACAAGGTCCTTCTTTTTACTTTACCGCGATTGTCAAACTACTTGTAATGTTTACTTACAGCGAATCTCCTAGCGCTAGCAATCTTGTTCTCAATGCGCTTGTCAATGGCTTGCCGCAAGTCCCTCAGGAGCTCTCTCTCCTGGGCTTGCAGCAGTCTCACGGGCGCGCCCGCCTCGAACGGCATGGACCACAGAGACACCGTGTACATGACCGGGGGCTGCGCGGAGCTCATCAGCGGCGAAATGTTCCAGATCAGCGCGGACTGCACCCGCATCAGCTCCTCGGGCTTCACCGTGTCTGCTTTGTTCAGCACGATGCGTGTCTGAAGGATGATTGGAAATGTTAGGTACGTACTTTGAAGTTCAAAATAATGTTTATATTTTTTATTTTTTGGAAATCACAAATCAGGAGCTCGTGGCTAAATAATAACAGCCGCACAGGTCGATCTTCAAGGTTAAGCCACGCTTGCCTAGGTTGGTCAGTGGATGGGTGACCATCTTAACATAACGAGTTTCCTCCGTGCCTCGGAAAGCACGTTAAGCCGTTGGTCCCGGCTGTCATTTGTAGATCTTTGGCAGTCGTTACGGGTAGTCAGAAGCCAGTAAATCTGACTCCAGTCTTGCCATGAAGTACCGTGTTACCCCAGTTAATGGGTTGTGGAGGTCTGGTAGGCAGCCGCTCCTCGTAAAATACTGGTATTCAGCTAAATCCAGCTTGACTGGAAGCCGACCCCAATATAGTTGGGAAAAGGCTAGGCAGATGATGGAAATCACAAATCATCATTGCCATCAACTACGATTGACTCATTGTATATAGTGATCTGTTTGATATTGAATTTGGAAACCACACGAAATTGATGTAACCAGAGTTTAAATATTATGTAACGCTGAAAACGTAGGAAAAATTCCATTATCGTATTTCATTACGATTACGACATAGTATACGAAAATTTCCGTGACTTTTATTTAGAACGTTATAATTAGATCTTATCAAATGATTGTTCCTATTTATAAATGTTACTTACACTCATCTGACGCATCCTAACAATTCATTCCATTGTCGATCAAAATATACCTGGCACCTGGGCCAAACTGAGCCTCACGCGATGATGGAGTATTAACACATACTCAGTACTACCGGACGTACATTGTCAGATGCTGACATCCAGATGATGCAGACGTATTTTTGCTCTGCCTAACAACATGGCACTATATTTATTATAGACATTACGTTCTTCTTTCACTGTTTCTACGTCTCTATCAATCTATCATTATAGTTTCATGGTCATGTCACAGGTCATGTTTAGCTTATGCCCAACATTTGCATTTTTCGAATGAAGTGGTATATTTACCTGAGACTCCCTGCCCTTGAGTTGGTCGAGTATAGCTTCTGTCTCGGGACCGACGTCCAGTTTGGAAGGATCGTAAACTAGGAAGATGATGTCAGCGCGATCGATGAACCATTGGCAGGCGTCGTTGAAGGGGAACACACGGGACACCTGCTTCCTTACTTCCAGTATTCCGGGAATTTCTACAATGTTCACCTGCAAATAGACATTTACCAGTTTACCACGTATGCATTGTACTTTACATTGCAGGGATTTTGTTTCTTGTAGCACGGTGCGTTCCCAATAAATCAATTCCTATACCTTTTTTCTTAGTTTTAGCAAAGGACAAAAGTTACCATCATGTTTAATATTAAAAATATTTTATTTTTCTGCTTTAACTTTATTCTCAAACATAAATTCAACGTACCTTTTCCAATATTTTGCTGGGATATTTCAAGCCCCTCAGACGCTCTTCCAGACCTTGTCCGAACTTTTGAAGTCCAGAGAAAGTCCAGTCAGCGGCTAACTGAGTGCCATCTAACACTTGTGGTTCTTTGCCGTGCATCAGAATGTTGAAATATGCAGGTGATGGTTCCGCCCCTAGAAAATGAAAAATATGTTATATTCACGAAATTTTTATAAACAGTTTAGTGATAAATGAAAGGTATTCGACCTTACCAGTTCTAAGAGACCATTCGGTGAATTCAAGCCCGGTCAAGTAGTTCAAAATGCTAGACTTTCCACCGCTCCAGGGACCCATGAAGAGTACCAAAGGCTTGGAGAAGATCTCAGGATCACCGAAATGCCTGTTACTCAGGTCCCTGTACTTGTAAAGACCTTCTAATGGTTTGATGGAGCCTTCGTAAAGCCTCTTCAAATCCCTGAGTACAATATCGGCAGATCTTTCAACGGTTAGTTCATCTTCACTCGCTTCTTCATCTAATCTCAGGATTTTGGTAATGTGGTCACGTGGTCTTAAGTTTTCGGGAATATCAATGGTCTGAAATGTGCAAAGAGTTCAATAGTTACTCAACACATAATAACACAAATTCGAATTTCATAAGTAATTAATCGTCGATCTCATCTATCCATTTGCACATACAGTTACGTATTGAAAATATAGGGTTTTTAATTATGATTCACATATACATATTTGCGAGTAGACGAACCAATCTTGACTTGGTTTGGACTAGCAACTACAGACTAAAAATATCAACAACAACGAATACTTACAATCAACAAGTCTTCCTCGGGCGCTCCTTCTTCCTCCGAAGCTTCTTCATCAGTAGCTTCAGCTTCCTCCTCACCAGCCTCAGAGGCTTCTTCGGACTTGTCTCCATCTCCCTCTTCCTTGCTATCTGCAGCAGACTCCTCTTCTTCTTGTGACTTCTGTTCTACCCCTCCTTCAGCTTCCTCAGCAGAAGCTTCTTCTTTTTCCTCAGATTCACCTTTGTCCTCTACTGATTCTTTGTCATCCGTAGTTTCTTCTGTTTCTTCCCCAGAATCAGCTTTGTCTTCTCCAGAATCGGCTTTCTCTTCTCCAGACTCTTCTTTTTCTTCTCCTGAATCCTCTTTGTCTTCTCCTGAGTCGTCTTTGTCTTCGGCAGTTTCGTCTTTTTCTTCTTTAGAATCATCTTTTTCCTCTACAGATGCTTCTTGTTCGCCGGACTCATCGTCAGCTTTTCCTTCGCCAGATTCGTCATCTTGTTTACTGTCTGCATCTTCTTGAGATTCATCAGCCTTTTCTTGAGATCCATCGTCATCCTCTTTTGTCTTGTCATCGTCGTCTTTATTTTCGTCGGACGCGTCTGCGGCTTCAGCAGACTTGTCATCATCATCTGCTGATTCTTGACTAGCATCGGTTTCTTTACTGTCTTCTTCCTTTACTTCTTTACTGTCTTCTTCGGATCCTTCTTGGGATTTTTCGTTACTTTCACCCTTAGCCTCGTCTTCTGCTTCACCACTCTCTAAAAACAAAGAAATTTTAACTGCATTGTTTATTTTAAAATCATATTAAAATATCGTCTTTTGCTTAATGTAGGTACTTTAAACTTGCACAAGCCAAAATAAATACATTGGTAATAATACTGTATGGTATTGGGCACATGCTCACCTTGGTTAGCTGCTTCTTCTTCAGCAGATGCTTCTTTGCTGTCTGCATCACCAGCCTGTTGTTCATTGCTGTCCCCGTCGGCGTTGTCTGCCGCGGCTTCTCCTGAGTCAGTGTCGTCAGATCCAGCTTGTAAATCTTCGACGGATGCTTGAGGCACGTAGGGTTCATCTGCTATTTCCACTGATGGTGCATCGTCTTCTCCACTACTAGCTGCTTCCCCACCATTTTCAGCTGAATCATCCTCTTTGGTATCGCCTCCGTCGTCGACACTTACTTCATTGCTGTCGTTTTTTTCGGCAGAATCTGTGAACATTATGTATTGTTCTTATAGGAAAACCTTTAAAAAGGTTATTATTTGTTAATATTATTAAACTTTTGATGGAGATTTGTAACCATATATATGCGTAAATGGTTAAAAATCGCAATAAGATATTTTAGCATAGTATCTCGTCTTTTAGACACGTAGAACATGTGCACTACACTCGACTCGAGCTGTTTAGATTGTGACTCACATCATAAGGAATATTCGATTCAATAACCTAGTTCCTAAAAGATATTGCTTTACATCCATCAGTTCCAGGAATTTACAGTAATTTTCCTCGGAAACACTTATTAGTTTCTTTACCGCTAGGTTTACGTAATAATTCATCCGATTTGTCCGTCCTTGACTATCTGTGCAGTCGTCTCAAAGTCATAATTTCTTATTAACAGTCCGTCACATCTCTAGTTTGACGCTCTCAAGTGAATTTCTACGTAGCGTGGTTATAAATACAAGTTTAATTTTAGATGGCCCAGCCTCAATACGTTTTAGAGGACAATGACTATAAAACAACATTATAATATTTCAGCACAAGTGTTATGTCTGAAATTTAATAACTTTGTTAATAATTCTACATATCACAAACCTGTGCGGTGCTTTTATTTCCCACATTAATATAGTAATAGGTACTACAATGCTCCATCATAAATATTAACGGGAGTCAGTCTGGCGTTTTTATTATTTAATGATCTATTCCAACTATTTAAATACTGTTGTAGGATTATGAAATTGAAATGTGTTGTATTAATGTTAAATCTCTAACTCTATCGATTTCATTTCTACAATGTGCTCTTAACCTACATTAATAAGAATAATTACAATAGAAAAAATATTTGCATGATCTAGTGGCGTCTATTATTTAGCCTACCACGTTAATATCGATGACGCGCCTACGTCCGCGCAATTAAAATAGATCCGACATCTCAACACCAGCAAACTTGTGTCAATCCGAGATTATTCCTGGTTCCACTGAGGTCACATTTAATAGCGTTTACTCCGAAGTTAAACGTGTATCGTAACAGTAAGAAAACTATTCATGAATGCGTGAAATGAAATATTTTAGATGAATCTGATTACATATTAAAAATTGGGAATTTGTAATCAGGTTCGTTTTAAATGCAAGTAAACCTCTAATTAAATCGATGTTTTGAAAAAGAGGACAATAGTATCGAGGGTGTGTGTGTAATAAAATATGATATGTATAGATAAAGGGTGACTTCTGAGATCAAAATTAGTAGAGAAGTATGAAGGGGTAAAACACATTGCGCCGACTCTATAATGGAATAAGGGCAAGTGAATGATAATATAATTGCAAGCCAAGATCCAGTGGCATGACTATCCCAAGCTGCCGTGTCTGTCATATAGCAGCTGACTGCTGGTCGATCCCACACCATAACTTTGGAACCTTTAACTATAATATCTACTTGGATAACATTTCACAACATTCTTAGATATTGTAGTAACAGATAATGCAGGTGTTGATGTTGAAATAAAGGTTTTTCGACCATGTAGCAATTGCTTATAGTCTTTAGTTTAATGCTGACTAGCATTAAACTAAATTAGTAAATTATTTGGAGTTTACTTTTCTGTACGATGTGTATTTGGTTCTGTTTCAAATTTTGAAATTAATATGCGTAGTTATGCAGATAGATAATTTGAGAGAAAATTTACTGTTTCAATTTCATTCAAATTCTTCCGTTTAACTAATTTTAAATGTACCTAATTAGTTTTTATGCCAAATATTTAATGAATAAGCTACTTTAAAATTGTCGTCTTAAACTTCTTTAACAATAGTCTGATTTAAAACTTTGGTAGGTACCGGGGATTCGTTGACTACAAATAACTAGGTAGTAAATTAGTGAAAAGCAATTAAAATGCTTTTACCTGGTTCCACATCTCCTGACTCGAGCTCTTTAAGAGCTTTCTCGATGTATGGCCGGCATTGTGACTCAGATGGTATTTCGTCGTCAGCTGAAAATAATTTATAAAATTATGTAAAATAAAATTGAACTACCTTAAATATTTATTCTTGAAAACACCTGTCCATTCAATAAATGAAAATAACCATAGTTCGATCAAGTAGGAAAGATTTTAGATATCGAACAACATATTGCTTTGAAATTCATTCTTCATCTTTATTTGGAGTTGTATCATGTCATCCATATAAGTTTTTGAAATGATTTGTCCTCTTTAAATGGTTGAAAACATATTTGCAGCTTGTACAGACTCACTTGCACCCATACCCTTGTCGTCATTTCGTTACCCTAGATTAGAGGAGGAAATTGAATCAACCTTGCACATTCACGTTGCGTCTAAAATGTATTCAAGATTTTGTATTTACTTATCCATTTCAGCTTTTGTTTTGAAACTGCATATCTCTGCGTTTCTCTTTCCACTGCTATTCATAAGCGTCTCCGAAGTAACGCTTCAACACCTGGAACTCGATGCTCTACAATCCTGTGTCTTTTACTTTAGTCTGACACAGAAGAATAGTTATGGTGGTCAATCATTTTAATAGTTTAAGTACTCAATGTTTTGCGACCACCAATAAGTTTATCATCAAATAATAATTTTATCATCACGTGCTCTTGCGTCATTACCTACCAGCTGTGGATACGTCAAATTGTGAATCACCTCCATTCCTCATCTTCTAACTACCCATCTACCTATAGCTACCAAACTATGATAGCTATTTACTTCTAATTAGCCTATTCTGTCCTATGATTGTTCTAATAAATTGTTTTTACATTAACTTCTTGCAATCTAGCTTTTAAGTATTTGATACATCCATTGGATTTTATAATGATAGAGAAAACATTATCGTTGAGTAAACATTGATTAGGTACAGTTATGTAAGTAGATTTATATGCTATGACATTAATTTCTTTATTTAATCACATTGTTTTTAATGCTATATAAGTTAAGCTCACAGTTAACCTTCAGATTAAAGTCCCATGTGAAGGTTAAAACCGTTAAACTTTTTGGAAGCTCTAGATACCTGTATTTTATCTACTTACCATTTTACTAATATTTTGGGGGCCCTTCATCTACATGTATAATTATAACGTTTATGAAGGAACTCAACGCAGGAAATGAGAGATCCGAAATATTTTTGTGTGATCTTGGATTTCCTCATGTGTAGTATTTTCACCGACGGTTTATTGCCGGCCTTGGAGCGTCGCTCCACAGAGTAGAACTGTTTGTGTTTTATGTTGCATGCTATGCTGCCTGACATTGACTTACTTGTAGAGCTGACAATCTCTACGTATAGTCCCTGTAGATATAGCATACTGCTGCTTCAAACCATGATGTCTCCTCTTAGCATGTCCAAATTTTCTACAACTACCCACATCTATGGTTATATGAGTTTTTTCACTGTTAGGCACATTTCCTCGTTTTTAGTCCACAGTTGGGCCTATTTTCCTCAATAAATCATCATGCGCCGAATTTTAACAGCAAAGAAATGTGTTTACCACTACGCTGCCGAACAATTTAACGGCTACAGTCTAGGTGATCTAGTTGGACGCCAACCAAATACTGGTTTACTGTCCACAAATGTGAATTAAAGAGAGACTTGGTTCTTAACCCTCAGTCTCACGCTAATGATGAAGGGCAACATGCAGTTATGACGTGACCTAGATCCATGTCATACTTTTATAATGTCGTCACGATCCTATCGTTTTTCACAAGATGGCGACGCACAACGACAAATCCCTGTATTTCTATTTACGTATCTAGCTTTGCGATGTAGCGAGGCGGCCGGCGCTCTACCTTCACTCAACTCTGTCTGATAAACATAGAGAATAGAAAAAACCTGTTAATATCTCGGTCACTAGATCATTTTGTCATACAAAACTTCACCTAAGGTTATCGCCAAAAATAGAGCACATACGTGAGCTTTTTACATAATTTCAGCGCAAGTTACGCCGAAAATAGCAACGATGTAGTGACGCAGAGTGGGAGCGAAGAAGTGCCGCCGGCCCCCACTCGGCGAGCTCGGCGCGCCGCCTGGACTCACCTCGCACCGCCGCGGCGCACGCCGACGCCACCAACAACATGCACAACAGTATCCTCCATGGCGTCAATCCTTTGCTCCACATGTTGTTCAAGTTAAGCCCGCTACGCTGGGCTATCAGTCATTTGCACACACACTCGCGCACCTGGTCGGCCGATCTAAAGACGTTGTACACATCTACACTGAATGAGCGAATCCACTTAATACGTTGGCTCAACACGACTCGCATCCCCTCAGGAATGCAACTCGGGTCAAACCCGTAGCCATTAAATCGCGGTTAGAGCTGATCGCACCGAGAGATCAAGTCAAATAAATGTTATACGAAAGCAATAAATTAATGAACGACAACTCTATTATTAACCGCGATTCAATGGCTAAAATGTTGGCTGCAGCGGCTCACGGTACGCGACACTGCACGTAAAGACGACGGACGTACTCTATTTCCGGAGACAGCACAGCATCGCTGGTCGGAGGGGTACTGGCGAGAGCGCGAGGCTCTCCCCGCGCCGGAGCTTTCAGCGATATTCAGCGCGGTGCGCGTGCCAAGCGCAGCCCACGGCGTCCGCAGCCCGCCACCAACCTGCTTCACATCACAACCTGGACGCCTCAATAAAGCTTATTTTGTTTATAATCCACGTGTTTTATATATTATTCTAACCAACCAGTTATTCTAATACACGTAACGTCTTGACTATCATAACGAGCCTAAAAGAAACAAACTCTTAAGAATGAGAGACTGATTTATTATAACGAATTACTTGTCTTTTCAAATGAAGTTCTGTGGAGTTATGAGTCAGCACAGCACATTTATCACCAGTTAGAAGCAGGTGTTATACCACGTCTACCTCATAATAAAAGACCCTCGAAATCTCATTAGATTCGGCATTCTGTTCTAACGAAAGCTACAAATCCAGACCTGACTAGACATTTCTAATTTGTAACCACATGTTTTTCAAGGCTAGTCCACGTATTTTAGAGAAACTGTCCCCGTCTTCCATGACGTCTCGCCACTTTAATTGTGGTTTAATTTCGTCCAAGATTAGATAATAAATATAATAGGAACGCGCCAAATGGCTTTGGATAACGTAATAAGACAAGCGAGATGTTGGAGTAGCGTTCACGAAGCATTAATACTTGTCGTCATACAAGATCTGTTGGCAGGAGACCTGCCTGCTGCTGGTGTGAGCGGCCGCTTCAATACATCAGCATGTCGTTTTCGAAATTACTGCACTTGGTGCAGTGACACCCTCAAAGCCAGTGCCTACGCAAATATAGTTTTCATGTGCAGCTATTTACAGATAGTCCTTGTACCGTAGGTGTCATAACAACGCATTTAGGTATGTGTACCTACTCACGTTTTACGAGGAAAGACGGATATTTTACTTGGAAGCTAAACGTTTTCAGATTTTACGAAAGGAGACGTATGACACCCAGGTCTTCCAAGCTTTCCGTGCAAGTACCTAGAGATACCTACTTATAGTTTCCACTTTTTCGCACCCTAGAAAAGCACTGCGTCTGCATGCATGGAAAAAGAAAGGGTCAATCTAGTTATAGTTTCTTACACAGAGTATCTACTGAATAGTGTATACGGTAGCGGTGTTTTGAGTTTTAGTTGATAGATGCATCTAACAAAACCAAGCCGTGCATGGATTTGGAACCAATACATCATCTGTCTGCCCTTGTCCAATGTTACTTAGAGTCGGTGCAAAACCATTTTCTTCATTTTTTTTATCAATTTTCTTCTTCAATTCCGTCTCGTGTCACGCGGACTCTTCTTTCATTTTACGGGCCCATATTCAATCCATCTTTTTTTTCTTCAGTAGTATTGAGGCCAAATACGTATGAGTAGAAATTACTTGGCACATAAATTATAACATAGATGAAATGTTAACCGAGTGAACAAGCCCAGATACTCATAAACCGATCATATGTTTAGCGTAGCGCCACTATGAATTTATTACGGGATGCGACCGCTACCAATATCTAGGGCAATAAATACCTACTCGTACATACCTGGCACAAGTGGCAATGTTATCGATTGCCAAACATATGTTATTACATCAAAACGAATGACATCTATTGGGATTGCACCAAAAGAAATAAAACGCCTGGTATTTAACTAATCGTCTTTATCATTATTCTTTAGACTTTGCCATAAATCAACCTAACAGTTGGTAACGTCACTTGTCTACACTATAATACAGAAACAATTTGCAGTGTCTTTTGTTTTCTTCATAAATCTTTCAGGCGTCCTCGGTCCATCTAGC
Organism: Mythimna separata; assembly: GCA_030763345.1. Taxonomy (NCBI): domain Eukaryota; kingdom Metazoa; phylum Arthropoda; class Insecta; order Lepidoptera; family Noctuidae; genus Mythimna; species Mythimna separata. The sequence goes on from CM061168.1 coordinate 644,828, forward strand.
AACTTCTTTATCTTGCTTCGCCTGGAAAGAGACTATTTGGCCGAGGTAAATGTAGGTACTCATGGACAGACGACTTTATTCCGGACAGACGACACGAGACGACTTTATTCCAGATTTATCTGACGCCTGCTAAAATCACATTCTGCCTTCCTTCATTAGTAAAACTCCGAAACACTGTCTGATTACTACACTGTATAACATGTTATCAACGTGCTAGGAACGTGTCAAACAAAATGATATTCTTTGTAATGAAAAGTATGAAACTAGACCCAGTATGCAAGGTACCTACAGTTTTGAATCTGCAGAAGAGGAGGCAATTACACGAAACTTACTGAGTGGTTAAATTCAACCACAGAAGTGCCAATAAGTAGCGATGGAACTTTTGTTAAGTATTTTAACGGGCTGTAATCGTTGAATTAGGTACTATGTAGTACCTTCCCTGGGTTGAACGAAAGAGAACCCCTGAACCCTGGAATTAAGGCAAAGAAGGAACAGGTCGGTATGAGTTTTAGCCAGTAGAAGTCTGACAGTCCGCCCAAGAGCGGGAGAAGTCATTTCTGATGATTTCCCATCTTAAAAAAAGAGGCACTAATACCTTTACCTTCCCAACTATTTTTTTCTTTTTATGCCATGGAATACCAACAAGCAGCCTTCCTGTACCTACTTGCCTCCGGCTTTTCAAAGAGGACTCGGGGAGGTATTTTATTTTTCGTTTGGTTCTTTGATACGTTAAGTAAGAGTGAAGACCGCAATCGCAGTTCGCATCGGATCGCAATTGAAGCTCCTAACGTCATAAGCGTGTCGAACTCACAGTTTATAGGCACTCTGAACTCAAACTAAAATGAACATAATTGACACTTTAGAAATGTTAAGGTCAGTCATTCGATAAAATAAGGCTAGTTGCACGTTTCAAAGCGTAGATCACTATCTAAAGGAACGTGTAAGAAACTCCACCAGACTTGAGGACTGTCCATTCGTTTGGGCCTAGTTGGTGACCACATTTATTGCGGCATAAGAAACAGTTTTTACACCGTAAGGGTGTAGATGGACGGGCATTTCGGACACTTCAGCTAATGAGACATAGTTTTTAGAATCACCACACACTAATTGGGTCTTGTAGGAATGATGATACCTTGATACCTACCCCGTTTCGCCAAATTAATTACTCAGATACCCGCAAAACGAGACACAATAGTAAAACAATAACAGCGCGGTCTCATAGGACCGGTTGGGGATTCAAACGTTAAGTTTGCTGCGGCCTTCAAAAGTACAAAACCGATCGAATAATTTTCAAATAAACAACGGCAATTCACCTTCGGGAGGAAAGCTCATAAAGCGGTTTGGAAACACATTTATTATGCGTACGGCTAAGGACTGGAATTCCCTGCCGGAGTCTGCCTTTCCTAATAGCTACAACTTAGGAGTCTTCAAGCCAAGAGTGAATAGGTTACTTCTAGGCAAGCGTGCTCCAACGTCGGCCACATCATCGCTTACCATCAGGTGAGATAGTGGTCAAACGCGAGCCTATGTATAATAAAAAAAAACATAAATAAAATAGGTTGTACTATGGAAAGTAGTTACCATTGTGGAAATTCCACTCAATACTACAAGGCGCTAGCCTAGGTCCATTAGTGATCAAACTTCATAATCAAGTATTTCTTGTTTTACGGGCAATGGTCGTGTGGCTATAATGTAATAAGATATAGATATATAATGTATTAGTGAATAATTTTAAATCAAGTCATTTACGAGTATTAAAATTAGATTTCGATAACACCAGACAGCAAAAAACAGTCCCCCAAAACACACTTCTAGTGTTTCATCGCAGTAGGAGTTCTACAAGGGCACAGTCTTGGTCCTTACATGAATATCTACTCTTTGTCTCGTAGGGAATCTCAGGGTATAATAATAATATAATTTTTAAATTCTTAGACCCTAAATGACGCTGCCTAGACCGAAAACCGGTCATCAGTCTTCCTTGACTCTCCATGTGAAAAACCATTCTTAGTTCCTAATTTTTAGAACCTAGTCAGAGTTTGGAGTTGTTCAGCCTTTTTTCCTCTGAATGATGTCAAAAGTAATTTCATCTGATGTGAAAACTCTGGAGTTGTCCAACTCCTGGTCCGTCAGTATTAATTTTGTTTTTAAATTTTCTGGTGTAACTACCTACAGTATCAGTCTTTGTCCAATGTCCAGCAAAGGTACAATACTATAAGTATCTATAATACTATAAGTAAATATAGCAATCACGTCGACAAAGTAGTAAAATCATAGGGTTCTGTAGAAACTTATAAGTAATAGGTATGTAAATAGTTTGATTTACGAATATTAGTCTCGAGGATTTTTGAGTGGCATCGCAAATAATAATTATATTGTGAAGTACTTAACTGCAAAACTGTTTTTAGGCATGTTCCTATACTTGCGCTATGAGACCTTGCTGCTTGCCCTTCAGGATTCTAGGTCAACAGAAAGTAGGTATATTACGAAGTTTTGAAAGTACCCTATATGTTTTGATTACCTAGGTACTTGAGTGTCAAAATATGCGCCATAAACAGCTTTATGTTGAAAATTGCGTTAACTATTGCAAAGTGCTCTGTGGCGTTTACTGTTCTAAGTTATATTTGATTTTTTTTACTGCTCTAAGGGCTGAAACTGTGAAAAGCTGAATCCCGCGCGGTCCTATACAAAAGTGCTCCGTTGTGGTGACCCGCGCGGGCATACGTCGCGGAGAGCCTGGCCCCGCGTTCGTTTTCTCCCTAATAATACATTAACCTTTTGAACGCCAGAGCGTAAACACATCGGCGCCCCTTCTACGCCAAGCCACAAATTCAGTACAAAAACCTACAAAAAAAATAGTGATTCCAACATCTTAACGAAAAGTTATCGATAACCAATGAATCCGTGCTTTTCGTTCTATATTTTTTAAATAAATATTATTCGTTGCATTGGTCTTTTATTTAACTTGACCCTATTTGGTATCATACTATCATTAAACAGCAGTTACTAAGTTCTAAGCAACCTAAAAGCAAACATTAAAATCAATAAATCAATAATAAGGTACATCACTAATCTGGTTCGTGACGTCATCCGCCGACGTGAAGACACGTCTCTGGCGTGGCTGGCACGACTTTTGACAACTTTCTCGCATGCGAGTAGGGATGTGATCATGTGATATCGATGGGTCCTATGTATATGGGCCAAACTGCAAAATTGCAACTTTACAGGAGAGCGTTTCAAAGTTTCAATTTACTATAACTTCAGATTGATGAAACCAAACTTTACAATTATTTGCTTGTTTGCTATGACAATTATTTTCCTCATTTATACAATAGTATTTTATATATACATTTAAAGGATGATTTTTTACGTCACATTGAACCTTCTACGTTACTTTTCGTTTAAATTATTTTTCTTAAAAAACAGTGTAAATGGGCCCATGTGCCATATTGGCCATTATACGCGTATTACGTAAATTAGCATAAAGTATATATTTTAATATTTTATACCGATAAAATAAAGTAACAATTGAAGTAGATGATAAATGTAATTAATAAGAATATAAACTATTTCGATATTTAGTTATTTATGTCACATTGACACTTATACGTTTTACAATCTGCTAAATTATTAACAGAGTTTTCAGTTAGATCATTTGAAAAATAAATAATACGCTATAGTTCTATTCATTTATTGAAAAAAAAATTGAATTAGTTTTAAAACTTCACTTATGAACCCGGTCTTTGAGTCTTTTTGGTATTTTTATGATAAAAATTACAAAATAATTAAGAAGGAAACTGTTAATACAGATCTTAGTTTGATTAACAAAATAATGTACTTTACATTATTATTTCAATAACAAAATTAAGTACAAAAAAAAACAAAATTTAAAACCTATCTACATAAAAAAAAACTCTGTACTATATATATTATCAATAATAAAAATACCAATATCAACATTACTAGAAATTCTTAACAAGTCTTCATTAATTTTCTTTTTCTTCAAATTATTAGTCTCTTTATAAAATTACAAAAAAATAAGTGATAAAATATAATGACCACTATAACAGGGCCGTGTAACGGAACGGACTCGCGTCCGTCCGGTTCGACCAATAAGGACTCAGGGACGCTACCGGCCCCCGCGCGCCCTCCCCGCGACCGGCGACTTCCCGCGCGTTTCCGTTGAGAGAAGCGCACGTGCTCGCGACGAAAACGCTAACGCAATATTATGTGTGACTGTTGATTTGTTGAGTTTCCTATTCCTTCGCCGAACCCGAATAACTAATGTTAACCTATATTAAAATATATTAATAAATAAAGTTAATGTTAAACTGGCTGCCCAACGAGTGGGCGAAGGAACTGTGTCGTGTGTGATCGTGTACGAATACCTACAATGCCACGTACTACGACTCGTAATCAACGTCGTCAGACGGATTTCTTCGATGTGGAAGCTGAAGAAGAAACGGCAACGCCAAGGTCAACGAGGCGCCGCGCGCCCGGTACCGAGGCGACAGCGTCAATTACGGCAAGCGACCTGACCGCCATGATGGCGTCATTACAGCAGTCGCAGGCTGATAATTTCGAGCGAATACTTACGAGGGTCCTCGAAACACGCTTGCCATACTTTTCACCCGCGCAGGCACCAGCCGCGCCGGGCACAGCCACACCCACGCCGACGTCCTCTACACTACCTGCACCTGGTAACTTCGCTACGTGTAAGGCTCGATTCAGTGGAGCGACCGAAGAATCTCTGGACGGCTTCATCGATGCAGTGGAAGCCTTCAAAGACTGCGCAAACGTCAGCGAGCTGAACGCGCTGCGCGGTCTCTCGATGCTGCTAACTCACGACGCCGCTACATGGTGGCAAGGTGTGAAGGCCACAGTGACCACGTGGTCCGACGCCCTACAAAACTTGCGCAGCGCCTTCGGAGACAGCCGCCCTCCTCATGGTATCTACATAGAGCTGTTCTCGAAGCCTCAAACCCTCCAAGAAAAGACGGAGCTGTTCGTGGCCAAGGCACGCGCTCAGTTAGCGCACCTACCTTCCGGCGATCTTAGCGAAAAGGTCCAATTAGATATGATCTACGGACTACTAAACCAAAAGGTCCGTAAGAGATTGAGAAGAGATGAGTTCTCCAACTTCAATCAATTACTTCAGAAGGCAAGATGCATAGAAGAAGCGTGTACGCCCTCATCCGCAGCAGCGGCACCATCTAAAGGCGCTGCCACACGCGTACGAGGCGCGAAGTCCCCGGGCGCCGCCGACAACGGCGCCGGATCGTCAAGGTCGACAACGCAGAATACTCCGCTACCCGACGGGTCCAAGCCATCGAGTTCAACTGAAAAACATCGCTACTGTGTGTACTGTAAAAAACATGGACATACACGGGACCAGTGTAATAAGTTATCTAAAAGTGATTCGCGTAATAGTGTTAAAAATGTAAACACAAATAGTTTAGCATGTTACGGTTGTGGCGAGAGCGGAGTCATACGTTCAAATTGCACCAAGTGTAATTCGCATTTTAGCGCGATCGATTTCTTACAAACACAAGACGGTAAGCCGATCACGCAGGTGAGTACATGTCCTTCACTTAGTGCTGGGGTTAGGACTGACCAGAGTTCTATTTCTTGTAACAAAATAGCTACTACGTTCCCCATACAAAGTGTTAGTAACGATCATAACTGTACATATCCCTGTAGTCATCGTAAAAACTCATTGTTTACATCTCGTCCTATTAGTCGTGTAGAGTCGTATAACCGCGCTCAAGTACCTAGTGAATGTGAGTCAGTACCTCCTAGGGAACTTAATAAACAGTGTGTCGTAAATAACCTACCTCCATATAATGATTCTTTTTCGTTATGTTGCAAAATAGATCGTAAACATTGTAACAACGATAGGTATTGTACTGCGAGTCAGTGTCCATCACAAAGTAGGGCGGCCATGAATTTTCCGGGACAAAAACCGGGAATTTGCAATTCGAGTAGGTCGACCATGATTTTTTCAGGACAGATACCGGGAATACAAGGTAGTGAGTTAACAAAATCAGAATTTAAAAAGTTTGCTTGTTCTTCAATAGGTCATGAGCACAGTGGTGTGCCACGGCGTCCTATTTTGGGAATCGAAGTCCTAGGAATCAGAGGAAGGGGTTTGATCGACACGGCGGCCAAAGGTACTATCGCCGGCTCCTCCCTTTACGCATTGCTGCGAGAGCGTAATCAGGACTTCAAGTCCAGTTCCATGCGTGTCAAGCTTGCTGACGGATCAGCACCAACACGCCAGATGCTGTCAACGACTTTAGAAGTGAAAATACGAGGTAAGTGTATCAATGTAGATTTTTTTGTGTTTCCAGAAGCTACTGATTGTGACACATTGTTAGGTATAGATTTTTTAACAGCAGCTGGGTTGGAAATAAATTTTGCTACTTCCACATGGCACTTCCACGGTTCTACTGAAGTGTACCCTTTGGAGTATGAGTACCCCAATAACCTCGCGTCGTGTTCTGCTGCTGAGTTGCTGAGAGAGGACGAGGGGACGATGCTAACCCTTCCCGAGCGTGAAGCTCTAGCCTCCCTCCTACAGCGCAACGAGGATGTCTTCGGACCAGGGGGAGAACCAACGCCATATGCTGAACACCACATAGACACTGGAGATCATGCACCAATTTCAGTCCCACCGTATCGCCTCACGCCTGCGAAGAAGCAGTTAATGAAAACCGAGCTGGATAATATGCTCAGGGACGGTATCGTTGAAGAGTGCGAGTCCGCCTGGACTTCTCCAGCTGTTCTGGTCCCTAAGAAGGACAATAGCATCCGTTTTTGCGTAGATTACCGCAAATTGAACGCTATAACGAAAACAGATAGTTACCCTCTTCCGCTGATTGATGAGCTCCTCCAATTGACAAAGCGACATTGTTTCATGTCCTCGATCGATTTGAAAGCTGGTTACTGGCAGGTACAGGTACGTCCAGCTGATCGAGATAAAACTGCTTTCGTTACGCCGTTTGGTACATATCGCTTCACGCGCATGCCGTTCGGTTTGAAGAACGCGCCATCTACATTCCAACGGCTGATTGATCGTTTTCGTTCAAGAGCTAGTTTACAAGGGGTCGTTCTAATAGCGTATCTAGATGATTTACTTGTCATTTCAGAGGATTATCACAGCCATCTAGAAGATCTTCAAAAGGTATTCGACAGGCTGCGTCAATTTCGTTTGCGAGCCAATAGGGTTAAATGTTTTTTTGCTCGCCCTGAGATCAATTATCTTGGACATATAATCACTCCGGAGGGGATCAAGCCAGATTCCTCAAAGGTAGATGCAGTTCTGCAGATGCCCAGTCCTAAGGATCTAAAACATTTAAAATCTTTCTTACAGACTTGCTCCTGGTTTCGGAAGTTTGTTCCTAATTTTTCCCAGGTAGCTCAACCCTTAACGATTCTGACTCGTAAGAAGGAGCCGTGGAGATGGGACAGTCAACAACAGGAAGCTTTTCAGTGCCTGAAGAACAAGTTGACTTCAGCACCCATTTTAGTTCAAGCTGACTACAGTAAAGCATTCGTGTTGCGTACTGACGCTAGCAACATTGCCTTAGGAGCTGTTTTATTACAGGGAGAAGGTCATGAAGAGAAACCTATCGAATATGCCAGTCGTTTATTGACCTCTGCGGAGAAAAATTACTCCACGACCGAAAGGGAAGCTTTAGCGGTTGTCTGGGCCACAGATAAGTTTCGTGGGTATCTGGATGGTCATACAGTGGTAGTAAAAAGTGATCATCAACCGCTTAAATGGCTTTTAACCCTCAAAACGCCTACCGGGCGTCTCATTAGATGGGCTATGAAATTGCAGGCTTTTGATATTCGTTTTGAATATACTCCTGGTAAAGCAAACGTTGTGGCCGATACTTTAAGCCGCCCACAGTGTGACGATACCAACATCGGGAGTTGTGATGTCTGTAGTGTTGTTGTCGACTTGCCTCGTGTTAGTTCTGTTGAACTTCGAAAAGAGCAGCTCGATGACCCTGAGGTTGCCAAGATCATCAACAACCTCGAAGACACTGGACCAGTCGACACTCAATGGTTAGATAGAGGATACGTAATGAACCAAGGTGTTTTGTATCGTTATGTTCCAGATTCGGACAGTGATCAGCCACAACTCGTCGTGCCTCTCACAATGCGTGATAGGATTTTAAAAGAATTTCATGACGCTCCCACAGCTGGCCACCAAGGGGTTGAACGAACTTACAACCGGATCAGTCAAAATTATTATTTCGTTGGGATGCGTAAGTATATTTCAGATTACCTTAAAAATTGCGAAGAGTGTCAGCGCTACAAGGCGTCTAACCAGAAACCCGCTGGACTCCTACAGACACCCGTTCTCAATCAACGAGGGGAAGTACTCGCCATAGATTTGTTTGGACCCTTACCAGAAGGTGAACATGGTGAGAAGTGGATACTTCTAGTTGAGGATACAGCCACCAGGTGGGTTGAATTATTTGCTTTGACGGAAGCCACCGCCGAGATATGTGCGCCCGTGCTCATTAACGAATATTTCCTGAGATATGGGTTCCCACGGCGTATCATTTCGGATAACGGCGTTCAGTTTATTTCAGCCACCATGCAACAATGCATGTATATTCTAGGTATCAAGCAAAACCTCATACCTCTGTATCACCCCGAAGCAAACCCAGCAGAAAGAAAGAATAGGGATTTACGTACCCAGCTCTCCATTTTAGTGAGGAATGAACACCGTATGTGGCCCAAGTTCTTGTCTTCAGTCCGTTTCTCCATGAATAGTGCTACGTGTTCTACAACTGGAGCTACCCCTGCGCAGGTTATGTTTGCTAGAGAGATGCGTTCTCCATTCGACGCACAGTGTGATTTAAGGGCTATCCTAGACAAAGAGAATTTCCTTCCTCAGGTTACACCGTATCTCCGCCGCTTTCTAGATAACTGGAGCGCTGTACGTGATCGGGCTGAACGTCATCAAGATGATAGGAAAGATATTGCAGATAAAAGCCGCCAGACTACTTACTTTCAAACTGGTGATTTAGTGTTCCTAACCACCCACTTACTCAGTGATGCATCCAAAGGTAGGTCTCGTAAATTCATGCCAAAACGTGATGGACCCTATCGTATTTCTAAAATAGTTAGTCCCACTACCTATGAGGTCACTGACTTACATTCAAAACTTTTAGGGAAGTTTCACGTTTCTGATTTGAAACCATACTATAGTAGGTCTGGTCAGCCCTCAGCTCCAGTACAACCTCGACGCCTGCGTGGACGGCCCCGTCAATCGGTTCGTGCCGAGCCACCATCGGAGCGTTGTAGTGACTCGGAGGGGGAGGATATAACAGGGCCGTGTAACGGAACGGACTCGCGTCCGTCCGGTTCGACCAATAAGGACTCAGGGACGCTACCGGCCCCCGCGCGCCCTCCCCGCGACCGGCGACTTCCCGCGCGTTTCCGTTGAGAGAAGCGCACGTGCTCGCGACGAAAACGCTAACGCAATATTATGTGTGACTGTTGATTTGTTGAGTTTCCTATTCCTTCGCCGAACCCGAATAACTAATGTTAACCTATATTAAAATATATTAATAAATAAAGTTAATGTTAAACCACCCAAAATAACTTCGTGACCAACAAACATCCATTACCTATATACCTATTAACAAAAAAGATACCTATTAACAAAAAAGATAAACCATAATCAAAAAATGATAACCTAAAACTAGAATGGTATCATTTATTTTAGTTTGTAACTGCACTTTAAATTGTACTATGAACCCTAAATTTAGTAAATGATCAGCAAATTTTGATGAGCAAACAATATTTCTGCCTGACTTCACCGTTGGAATGCTACTTCGAGACATGGGGCGCCATGACTAGGATAGGTTAGGTTAGAAGGGGATTGTGGAGTCTAGTGAACGAGCGAACACAGACCCCACAAACCCCTTCGTGGTTATTGTTTTTAAGCTACTCAGAAGTAGTCGATGGTCCTCTACCAACATTGCAATTTATTTACTGTTTTTAAGTACTAGGTATTTATTTGGAGATAATTTACTTTTATAGGATAAACAGATGTTACATATTGAAATCTCATTTTGTATTAAAATTCTGTTAATTTTTGGTGTTCATTTGCTATTTTTTTGCGAGAAGCTCGTGGCTAGATAATAACAGCCGCACAGGTCGATCTTCAAGGTTAAGCAACGCTTGCCTAGGTTGGTCTGTGGATGATGACTATCTTAACATAACGAGTTTCCTCCGTGCCTCGGAAAGCACGTTAAGCCCTAGGTCTCGGCTGTCATTTGTAGATCTTTGGCAGTCGTTACGGATAGTCAGAAGCCAGTAAATCTGACTCCAGTCTTGCCATGAAATACCGTGTCACCCCAGTTAATGGGTTGTGGAGGTCTGGTAGGCAGCCGCTCCTCGTAAAATACTGGTATTCAGCTAAATCCGGCTTGACTGGAAGCCGAGCCCAATATAGTTGGGAAAAGGCTAGGCAGATGAAGATTTGTTATTTTTTGCGGTTACATTTTACTAAATCTGGTGTTCAGTTTAACATAATCCAAAAAATAACAAAATTAAAATAACTATCTGGTATAAACAAAATAAAAAAATCAACATTACTAAAAATTATTGATAAATCTTCATTAATTTTCTTCATTATCGCTTTCATTAATTGGCACAATGTCATTCGATGCTACTAAATTTTCTTAACAGCTGTGGTATGCAAGTGGGATAATATTTTTTCTACATAAATCAAGCAAGTTCAAGTGTCAAATCAGCAGATTGGCTCGAACTACGAAACAAACGCGCGGGAACTACCCACGTATAAGTCTCTAACTACCTTTTTGGCCTTTTTACGTTTCAATTCATGTTAGATATGCCTTTATACTGTAATAAAAAATCGTGTTTCTATGCAGATTTTTAAATTTTTTAATGGCTCACATAATTATTTATACTTAAAGGATGCGTTTACCATAAAAAAGTAAAAATGGCCAAATTGTTAGTTTGGCCCTTATACATAGGACCCATCGATATTGTGGTACATAAAAAATAATAATATTTTATTATTTAAAACAATTTAATCATTTTACATATAATTATTAGTCGGATTCTTCGAAACTTGGCAAACTTATGTCATCCAAGACCTTTTGCTGTCTTACTTTTCTTATTACGTTCAGTATATTGACATATGTGACTGACCGTTTTTCTTCATTTGACTGACAGCCATTTTTAATATAGCCTCGCACAATAATAATGCTTTAAATTTTAATATTACCACCGATCATAATAATAAATGTAGTAAAGCACTAGCAGACTCCCGTAGCGCTAATGACGTCACCGCTTGACGTCCATTCCCGTCTGTGGCGTACAGGTAACTGTCTATGATCTCTTACATAGGGATGCGCGAGAGTGGACAGTAAACTATCGATTTAAGGATATCAATTATAAGTTCTTTTCCACATTTTTTTAAATATTATACATTAGGAATATTCAGATACGAATATTTGTCAGTAAAAAGTAATTGTCAAAGTAATAGTAAGCTACTTTCAATAAAATATTTCATAAATTTGGAATATAAGTTACCTTACCTACCCATCACTAGCTGACGTGTCTTGACGTCGGTGGCGTGGGGAAATATACAATTTTACGGATTTCGATTAGCAATATTTGACGATTGTTTTTTCTTGTGAATTCAAATAATGAATATATCTTTGTGTCAATTTACAATATTTCACTAAAGTAGTTTGAAATAATAGGAAAAAGAAACACAGAAAACTTAATTTAGTATATTTATTTTGTATTTAAAAAATGTCGTTTTCTTGACGTCTATAGACGTCGGTGGCGTGTTTGGCACGATTTCGTTAGACGTCTATAAACGTCCGTGGCGTTCAAAAGGTTAATTTCTCCATCGACACGACTACATGCACACCGCTAAAGTTGAACAAGCGTCATTGCGTCCGCGACGGGGATAGTCTGCGTGAACACGCGCGTGAAGGCTGCCCGTCGCGGGCGCCCGCTTTACGCAGTTTCAGTCATAAGAGGTATTTGATACTAATTTCAGCTTGATACCTTCGAGCACTCTTGTGAGAAAGAGTTCTGTTTTTGCTAAGATACAAAACCCAAGAATTAAAATTGTAATAAAGTACTAGTGATACACACACACAAACCTTTCGGATCCACGAATTTCCTCACAGACGCCCTGAAAAACCTGATCAGTTTTTGGGGATGGGCTGATTAAATCCTCTAAAGCAAAACCTTTATAGCCGCCATTATGCACAATGCATAGGGACTAAGTGCAGAAACCACACTCAAAAAAACATAGCAACATATTTCCTGGTTTCCTGTATCTTTTGCCAACCTGCTTCTTGGATAAAGTAACCTTTCACTTTGAGGCAAAAAAAAACTCAAAATAATTATAAAATCTTAATTTATTTCTTACAACTATTTACTTACAATAATATGACATCCATAATGTATGAATGTGTGAAGATAAATCAATGCAATAGAACTTTATGAATACTTATTTCTACAATGAATGTATGTCGTAAAAGAGCAGTAACTATATTTCAATAATACAAAGTAAGTTTACTGTGTAAATTAGTCAGAATGCATTTCAACCAATGAGTTTAAAATTTCATTACACTAATAGATCTGTATGGTTATGAAGACTGGATGCAATCAGACTGATTCAAATCTGTACCAATATTATAAACCAGATGAGTGTTATTTTGGTTGGACTCACAAATCTCAGGAAGTACTGTTTGAATTGCTTTTTTTTTTAATATTTGAATCCAAAAGGGGACTACTAGTAAACTATAATAAATTATCCTTATGCCCTTTTTATAAATTTGATGAAAGATCAAAAAAAATAAACTGCAGTTCTAGTCTTGCTAATGATCTATGATAATAAGTTCGTCTATACTCCAATCTTCATAGGAATGGTCGGGGAGGTATCTTCTGATTATGATTGGGATCTTGCCGTGCTTCAGTTCCTTCATCGCTATCTGTAGAGGGTCGGTTTCACCTTCCAGCTCTACCATTACTGGTGCACACATGGCTATTTGCAATGCTCTTGTACCTGAAATTATGAAGAAATAGTCATGTAAACCACAAATATGATATAGTTTATGCCTTTGGGATGTGTTTTTTTTAAATGATTAAGAGTTGATGATACTTATTACGATGATACTTCTACACATAACTTCACCATTACTGTCACGAGTGAAACACAGTACAGTACGGTAATAATTGAACTTCAGATTTATGTACCTTCTGTACCAATAGCAGTCTGTTACTGTAGTTATTAATTCATGAATCCCCGACCGGTCTCATGCGACCGCGCTGTTATTGTCTTACTTTGTGTATCGTTTCGCGGGTATTGATAGGTTAAAATAAAATACTTGTGAGAATCATATCAATAACTAAACGTTAGTGCAAAATACGTACGTTGTAATACGTTGTAATACGTTGTGTATCATATCTGACAATATAACCTTACCGAGAACTCTCGCCCGCTCGTACTTGGTCATGTATCGTGTAGTGATGCGCTTAGACTTCTCGACTCCTCCGCCAGCCTGGCCGGGTGCGAGACACTGTACGTTGTATCCTTCCTCCTCCTGTTCCTCTGTCTCCTCAATATCATTGTCATCCTCAGCGATATCGTCATAGTCTGCTCCCGCGTCTTCTGCCTCGTATTCTTCATCAGCCATTATAACAGAAGAAGAAAGGAGCACAAATAAGTTTTTCCCTGAACTTCGAGCTTAGGAAAATGTAAATAATTATGCTTTTTTGTAATAAATTAGTTGTGCGTGTACTTTTAGCAAACGCAAATACACAGTTTCGGAGGTTAGCTTTCTGTTGTCTTGTCACTTTATCAAAATGACACTTTGCCATAGACTATCTAACTAAAGAATTTATCAGCGACCAGAGATCAATGCTTTTTAAATCCGAGTTTAAATAATTAAATTTTCGGATGTGATGGCGTGGACAACAGATAATTTCAAGTCCGACTGAGCTCACTAGATAACAGCCGCCAGCAGCGCGTTATGAAGTTATGACTGTGTACAGTTAAGACAATCCTCACATTTATGAGTCAACCTCAGGTTTTGTATGAGATGACCATAATTTCGTCTGCATCACTGGAAAAATAAACTTCTAATTTATTTTTCATAATTGTTTTATAAAACTTATTTACATTATTAGAAAATATCGAGTAAATAACAAGCAAAAACATTCAATTACTGAAGAGTTGTTAGTCTTTAGTTGATGAACGCAACGAATATGACACGCTTCATGAACGCACTCTTATCTTTTAGCCTATGGTTATAAAAGATATTTTTCCTTGTCGTTGGCAATTGGCAGCCTTTCCTTTTCCGGTTCTGCATCAAAGCTGTAACCATGCCGGTGTGTATTTTTATTTATCTGAGTAAATTATCACGTTGTGTTCAATGATATCATGAGTTTTACGTGTTCGTTATTGTTTTCTGATATTTTCGGTAGTTTATAATGGTGTCTTACATCGTCAAAATGGAAACTCTGCCTCGACCAAACAAGCGGATACACATGGCAGTACCTGACATGTCAGAAGACTAACTAACAAAAAACTTGAAGATTTAACCAATTGTTTCATAGTTTTAAACGAAATGAGTTTATTAGCGATCAATCAGTGCTCGAAAAGTTCCTATATCCACAAAATTGATATACTGCGAAGTGACCAAATAACCTAAATGTGCGTGTTGATTTCAGCTCGCAATTGATTTACTGCATCCTTCTCCCGCGTCGGAGAAAAGGAAACACAAGTTGAAGAGGCTGGTGCCACATCCGAACTCATACTTCATGGATGTCAAGTGCCCTGGCTGCTACAAAATCACAACTGTTTTCAGTCACGCGCAAAGGGTAGTCGTATGCGCAGGTTGCTCGACGATCCTTTGCCAGCCCACCGGTGGTCGCGCTAGATTAACGGAGGGTAAGAAGCTTTACATTTAATACCATAATCATTCAATCATCATCATTCATTAGTTCAAGAGTTCCCCATGTTATAAAACTTGACAGTTTTGAAGCTGTTATTATTATTACACCACATTGTAAAACTTAGTTCTATGAGTTTTTAACCACCTATGACTCTATACAAATGAATGTTTGATACACAAAACTATGAGTGCGCCAATTCATTTCAGCATTTGTGGAAATACTTATACTGGATTACTCTTATCAATGATGAGCTTTAGAAAAAGCTTTGTGCAAAAATCATTTATTATTGCAAAATATACTTTTTGGAGCACATTGTGTAACAAGTGAATATATAAGGCCATAGCAAAGAACATTTAACGCCTTGGTTTCATTGATGTTTCCCAGACTTTGAATTTCAATCATTGATAGAAGAGAATAAACTTTATTGTAACAGTTCTTAACAAAGCTTTTAATCCGTGTTTAATTTGTTTACTCTGCGGTAATGTTTCACTATGGTATAATGTTGTGCAAAACTCTGAACTGAACAAATTTACTTTACCATCATTCTTCTGCCCATATCCCGATTAATCTGCAGAAGTGGTTTATGTTCTCTTTCATACACTGTATTAGGTATCATCTCTAAGATCCACCACCACCCCTCATAATTATCATCTATGACAAACTATTATGTAAACATGTTTACATATTTCTATATGTTTATGAGATCCTTATCTAAGATCTTCAAATAATTCATAAGCTGCAAGAAAGGTTGTCCAAATATGTGTGCCCCTAATAGTCCTGTGGCATAAATTCAGATTATTATTGAAACAATTTCAAATGCCTAAAGTAAATTGTGCAATTTTGCAGATTTATTTACATTGCACCTATTGTGCAATAATTTGTTAATTCCTTTGTTGCTGCTCTTATCTATTTATAGATAAATATGCCTATATTTTTGTTTTGTTGTTCTGTGACATACTTATTTATTAAATATTTGTATTGAAAGTCAAGTTTCAAGTGATAAGGTTCATTGACCAGTGTATTTGTTGTAAATTTCAGTCATTGTTTCTTGTGATGATACTTTGACCACTAGTTTCTATTGGAAAAATGTCGAAAATTATTCTTTCTGGTTTACTAACCCAAGATTTTTCTGTTTCAGGATGTTCATTTAGGAGAAAACAACATTAATTATCCTGGAGAGAGAGCCCGATTAATTTAAGATTCTTTTATTTCCAATGTGAAAAGGTGAGAAATTTTGCAAAAACTTTGTTAAAATGGATCCAGACAAGCACTACCAATAAAAGGCTTTTTCGAAGGGAATGTTGTGTTTGATTCTTTAAAATAAATGTAACTTTATTGTAAATATGTTTATTTTCTTATAACTAACTTCATTGCACATTTTTCCAAAAATATCACATAGTCAAGGAATATCCCTCGTTATATTTTAATATTATAATGTTTACTTTTTTATGATAGTGATAACATTCTATTGCAAGCTATATGCAAACTTAAAAGAAAATGGAAACATTTACATTATGAGCAAGTAAATATGTCAGCAGGTACAGAGTACAGACAGCCATAATTATAATACAGCCTCTAAGGTTCTAATAAAAGATATTATTTTGGATTTCAACAAACAATAAACCTGACAGTGGAAAATTAAAACTAGATAATTCGATAAAAATAACAATTCATAATTGGGATTGAATAATTAACTAAGTCAATATAAATTCATAACAGCTTGTAGTATTTACATACTACAGAAAATGGTCTACAAAATGAATAATCTGCTAAAGTTGTATATTATTTACAAAGAAAGTATGAGTCTTTACTAGTTGTGCTTGAGGCAACTCCAAGGCTTCTTCTGCGTTCTTTATATCTTTTTTGATGGCTTCTATTAGGTCATCTAAAGACTTAAAATTCTTCTCGCCTCGCAGATATCCAACTAAACTCACTTTTAGATTTGACCCATAAAAGTCATTGTCAAACTTGTGCATCACATGGGTTTCCTGGAAAAGACATAGGTACACATTGAGTGAATCATACCTTGAGTAACAATACAAATAGGTAAATACTGTCAAACAAGGTAAATAGGGGATGCAAGAGTAAAAATAAAATTTAGGACTGGATTTTCATGTTATTCAACATTATTCTGTTACCAGCATTTAATAAATCCTATTTATTCATCAATGTAATTGAAATACTTAAATCGAATATCTATTCATCCCATTTGTAGGTAAATAGAATGGATTAAATCTTTACATTCCTTTATACACATAAGGTAAGCAGTTACCTAACGTGTGTAAAGGTTTCTGAACTAGCAAATCCTAAAACTATACAACCTGGAACCCTATAGGCAAAATGTTCTGTTACATCGAGCTCGGAAACGGCCTTGGCGTGTGTAGGTTCACTTACAATTTTCTGCGTGCTTGAGCTCGGAGTCGTAGAAAATAGCTTACGCACACAGAATCAATGTGCATAAATACAAACATCCAGGAAGCAAGAAACACCTTCGTGAAACAGAATATCAATAATACAATATCTAGAAGGAGCACCCGCCAGCGAGCTCATGAATGAGCCACTATGCAGACACGTGTTGCGGAAGAAACAGTTGCTACAAGAGACAATATACTGAATAGGTTGAGAAAGGTCGCGGTCAGCTCTCTCAAGTAATTGCTTTAGAGCAGATTTCCGAATTGAATACTGTCTCAAAACCTACTTTAGCACCAAATGGCAGGTTTTCAGGGCTAGAGTTTGGGAAATAGAAATTGAGGTTTTGTTTGTTAACTCGTTAAAATGATAGGTTTAGGTAGTAACGAAAGAAGTAACTTCTTTTTTCTACTTGATACAACAAAGTTACCAGAGTAGACCAAGATGAAGACGGACCAATAGAATGACTAAGAAAGAATTAGTGAGAAATAGATAAACTGGAGGGGAAGAGCCTTCACCCAGCAAAGAGGCATCAGTTTTATTAGCATGCCTTTTGCCGTTCAAGAGTATGTGGTCAATTCTTAATATTGACTTATCATAAAATTAGTATTAGGGATACATGGATAATAGAAAACGCTGACTGCTAAGTAATAGTGGAAGTTTTCCTATGGGCAAAAAAAAACAAGCTTAGCAGGGGCGTAGCTACCGCCGTATATGCCGTATCAATTATACGGGGCCCCCAGGCTTCAGGGTTGGTAGCTTAAAATTACTGTTCAAAAACTCAAATTGTTACTAATAAAAGAATCTCAAGTTATTGGCTTGTCGAATCACCGAATTGTCAGTTGATATTTGAGTTTGTGTTTATTGCGAAATACATAAACCCAATCAAATAAAAGGGGGGGGCACAATTTTTTTTATTATACGGGGCCCCATAGGGACTAGCTACGCCACTGAAGCTTAGATTTAGAAAGTGGTTGTGAAATACATGTGGATGAAGGACTTTTAGGATATTTAATAAGCTCATTTTCCAGTATCCTCCCTAAATATAAGCTCACCTGGTGCTGGTAGTTTTCACACCAAAAATTATAGATGGCGACACTTAACTGAAGCAGCACACTTCGACACAATATTGATTAGGTATCTAAAATATGGTCTTACTTTTCTAAATAAAAAGCATTTAAACATACTTAATCAATCAGATTCGAAACAAACCTGCGTTAGACTCTTGATCCTTTGATACAAATTCGACCCACCACGGAACGGAATTCAAACTCGCGACCCGTACCTACCTATCGTAGAAAGAACGGATGCTAATCGCTGAGCCACTGCGTAAACTTACTAATTTATTTTTACTAGAATTTTTATTATTTTATTTTTTAAATTAGAATTATTATGAGAACTACCAGCGGTTTTGCCTGCGTGAAAAAAGAAAATTGTCCTAAGGGAATACTCTCTCGGGATAAAAAGCATCCTAATAACTAATAAGCTATTCTTATACATAGTTAGAATAAGTACCTAATGACTTATTATTAGGAAGTCGGAAAGTGGCATACACACAACTGGACATGGAAAATTACAACATTGTCATTTTTATCTGGGAGTGCGTTGCAAAGGAATTGGCAAAGTCGCGATAACAGTATCGAGTATGAATGTTATAAGACTATTAGGTATAAGTAAAGGACTAATGACTAATACATAGAGAAGACGTGGCGCCAAACTCAAATTAACTGGGTTAATGATTGGTAATTATAGAAACTATTTCCGCTTTAAAATACGTTTGATAATAGCAGTTTTGAATAACAGTGCAGGCATGATATTTTTGCAAAATTAAAAAAGGTTTCGAAGATTTCTGTCATGTCTAGTACTCATTACATAATTAATCTGTAAATGAAATAGGATTTTTCTAAGGTGGGATATCATCAAAATGACTTCTCCCGCTCTGAGCGGAGCGGCAAAACCCACTCCTGTTCCTTCTTTGCCCTAATTCCAGGGTCCCGGGTTCTCTTTCGTCAACCCAGGACCCAGTAGGCTTCATATATGAAATAAGATAGATAAACATAAATACCAACAAAACAAACAACTTTTTGTTGGTATTTCAGTATTTTTTTGCTGACTGCAATTTTTAACCTCCGAAAGGGCTGAACCGAATTTGACGGAATTTTCACTGACCTATACTCCGATAGCTGATGTTTTATGGAGTAACTTAGGGTACCTACCTGCTTTTTATTTTCCCTCGAGAACGGGATTTCAAACTACGGGATACGTCTTCGAAAGGGTTGAACATAATTACCTACATTTATGCACAGTTTTACGAACTTGATGCGGACGAAATTGCGTGCTGTTGCCTTTTGTTGTAGTTTACTCGTAATTACTTATAAATCTATTGGCATTGCCTTTTTTAAGGATGTTAGGGTCGACTTGCAGTCTAACCGGGTGCAGCTGGTAACCTGTATTCATGAAGTGTGATCTGACTCCAACCCTCATAACCCATAACATCTAGGCAAAATGGTGTCAGATTTTTTTCTTTCGTTATATCTAAGATGCCGTTATCTGACAGTTGGCAGGTTTTCGTTTTTAACCCCCGACGCAAAAACGACGGGGTGTTATAAGTTTCACGTGTCTGTGTGTGTAAATGTGTATGTGTCTGTTTGTGGCATCGTAGTTCCTAAACGGATGATCCGATTTTAATGAGGTTTTTTTTTGTTTGAAAGGTATATCAGTCGAAAGTGTTCTTAGCTATGTTTGGTGGAAATCGGTTCAGGTCTTCAAGGTCATCAGGACCTGAGAGGTGGAGAGTAGTCGGAGGATTTTTTAAATCTTTTATTCGCTAAAAATTCTATATTGATCTCCCTAAGCAATATTTTTCTATTATCAATAGTTAAACCAAATACCTACCTAGTTGTAGCAACATAAATTAATAAAATCGCCGTTAGGTAAATTAGTTATTTTCGTTAAATTCCCCAGATTTGTATGTAACTTTACGCTGTTTTTGTGCGTAGGTTAAAAAATATTTTGTCTGATAAAATGATACATATAGGTACGACGCGATGGCAAAATGATACTTATTCGTAACGTCACACATCTTCGAATGACACGTGGTGAAGTGTTTCGCGAAATACTGAGGAGGCTCGGTAAGTATGTAGTGGGTGGTCGCCTCCAAGTTTATTTTACCTATTGCACACCTGGGGAAAATCGACTCTGTGCAGTATCCTGAGGGTCCAGTTTCGGATAATGTAAGGAAAAACGCTACAACTCAATACCAGAATAATAAGCGTTACTCAGAAAGGAACTAAGCTTAAGCGGGATTGTAGGCCAAACACGCCAAGTGAGAAATGGGCAACAGTACCACTGCATCACGGCATAAAGCCAAAAAGGGCGGGGCGAGCTCGACTCCTACCATAAAGACAGAGGTGTCCAGGGTATACTATAAAAAGACAGAACAGTAATTGTTAAAAAAGTGGGATAAATTAGGTTAGATAGAAAATAATAAAAACTTCTTTTGTCTAGGTGCAAAAGAGGAGGTTTAGTGTTACAAACTTAAAAAAAAATGATATATTGACTAATTAAGTAATAACCAGATAAGAATAAAGAACATTATAAAATGTTGGATAGTGATTTTTGGATATAATGTCTAGATAAGGCTGTATCATGCTGAAATTTGTTGGCCTTTGTTTTTATGACAAGAATAGTGCACTTTAGACAAAGATTTACGTCATTATACCTAAACTATAATATTTTTTATCTAACCAGTGGAAATGAGAGTTCATGGATATTAATTGGATATTTTTTTAAGTGGGAATTCATCAGAATGACTTCTCCTGCTCTTGGGCGGAGCAGAAGGGTGTGTCAGACTCTTACTGACTAAAATCCACTCCGTTGCACCTTCATTGCCTTAGTTCCAGGGCCACAGGGGTTCATTTTCACAAACCCCATGGCCCAGTACATGAATTTGATATGAGTTTTAATTTAAAATAGATTATGTTTGATTATCAAGCATATACCTGCTTCTTACTATATACTTATCTTTGAACTATTTATAAAATAAACATGCATACCTAGTATTGTGTCACTAGAACATTGACAAGCAATCATATCATTGCATTTCAAAACTAAGAAGATAAGCAGTCACTGACTGATAACTTGTAAAACCAATAGAACTAGTTGTAATGCTTAATTAGCACAGTTTAACTCTTATCTATGAATATAAAACAGAACTTAATTCCGTAGAATCAGTAGGTATGTCCTTGATAAATTAACAAGTTTCAAAAAGCTGAATAAATATCACATTATGATCAGAAATGCAAATAATATTTTAAATACAGAGATAACAGATGAGTTTGCAAAATTTTGCCTTACATAATAAATTAGTGCCTACAATTTTAACTTTATAATATTTTATCAGTTCTACATATCTGATACTGGGTGAAATAAAATAATATGTTTAGCAGTTCTATGGAGATAAACTTTACAAATGAGATATTATAATTAATTCAGTATTCTTAGTTATTTATGGTTGGTATCTAACTAAAAATCTATCAATCAGTTAATTTATAGTTTAGCAATTTTCCATTCCCTATAATTAAATTAAATAATGGTTAAAGATTATATTTTAAGTGTCTTTGAGACTAGAGTAAATAGGCTCTTAATAAACTAGTGCTCTTTACCATCAACAATTACATCACTGCTTACCATCCAGTGAGATTGCAGTCAAGCACTACTTTATATTATCATTTAATTCCTCAAATCCTCTCCAAATGCTGGTGTTTGCTATTAGTTTGAAAATGCCGGTTATATTATATTATAGAGACTCAACATATTAAAATATACTTACTACAGACATTTGCTTGTTTTGGTAAAATGGGCACCATCCAATGTTTGCAACCATTTTGTAGATTTCACTCTTGTCTATTTGTGCCCAGCCATAGTACACTCCAGGCTCCAAGTCATTGGGCAAGGATTGCACTACTTCCAAGGGGTAGTTTGCTGTGGAATAATATATAAAAAAAATAGTAAGTTAAATGTATTTAAAATAATTAATAAATATTTCTAGACAATTGTCTAACTAAAATAACTTTGCTCATGGGCATATTAGTATTTTTTATACCCAATCTAGGCATTTGTTGCGCATTTTTATCTAGAACAGGAGGCAGTCAGAATGTGTAACATAATATTATGTTCATAAATTCTAGTTTCAGCTAAAAACATGAAATAGTAAGTATACATATAA
This sequence comes from Mythimna separata, assembly GCA_030763345.1. Lineage (NCBI taxonomy): Eukaryota > Metazoa > Arthropoda > Insecta > Lepidoptera > Noctuidae > Mythimna > Mythimna separata. The sequence continues at coordinate 667,434 of CM061168.1, forward strand.
CTAAGACCTAAGAGAAAAATATTAATTTAGCTTAACATCAAAAGTAACAACAAAATAGTTTAAGTTTCACTTCCCTTCTTAAATGAACACCGATTAGCTGATGCAATTAAAGGTAATACAAATAAGCAGATACTTAAATAACAAAATATACAAGAATTGAAATTAACTATGTTGTATCAAACGACTTCAAGGTAAGTAATAAAGTACAAAAGTCGTATTAATTTTTTTTATTACCTGTCGGACATCCCAAATCTTTAGAGCCTCTTCCAAAGCCTTTTACAACTTCTCCTTCAAGAAAGAATGGTAAATGTGGCGACATGCTTATTCGTCTTATCACAGTGAATAACATAAAAGACAAACAGTCTATTGTACTCGAGTTTACCATACACCAAATACTCAGTAAAAACCTTGAAGATTGAGTAAATACTGCAAAGTTACAAGTTTACGGAAAAATAGTTTGATTCCTAAAATACTAACAGTTAAGACACTGAGCAAATTAGATACAATTTTTAAGCAACACTACACTAATAACATGACTCCTCAATCCAAAGTCTGATCAAGACTGATATAAATTAGGATTTGTATTACTTTATTGACTATCGTACAGACGTGTTTTCATTGAATTGACGTATTTTTGACGTGCCGTTTGACAAGACATCTGTCTGTCCCTACGTTCCGATTCACGCTAAAATGTCCATTGTCCGTTCGGTATAGATAAAAAGATAAGTCTATCGTGGCCCGTGGAAAATTGAAAATGTCACGATGCTGAGTGCAATTTTTGTTTTTGACGAGGTGACATTAACCCACACTTGTACGCTTTAGGGCGATGTTCACCGACACCAAATCGACTGTTTTAATATTAAAACGGTTGTTTTAGCAATATTTCCTGTTCACCACCGCCTTATCGTCGGTTATTGACGTTAATCACATGGTTATCTTAATCGAGCTACAAGACGTTGTTTAGACGTCGGTTACTGTCATTTGACAGAACTTTTGTAGGTTATTTTGTTTGATTTACAGACGAAGTACTTATTTATGTTTGAGAAATAATGGCTTTTAATTTTATAATGTATGTTAGATTGTTTTAATGAGTAGAAACGATGACGAGAAGACCTAGTATCTTTCAACATCCTTTTACTTGTTGAAATAAGCAATCGAACACTATCTTATTATTTACACAGAACTTCAAAACCTCATACGCTACACATACACACACATTTACTCTAAATTGTTAATTTTTCATATACGATTCTTACAACAAAAATACCACGAAACTTTATCAGAGAATATAAAAAAATGACAGCCACAGATAAGAAAGAGCGCGTTGATAAACCTTCCAACACAAAATGTGTTTCCCGTAAAGCCTAAGGGCCATGTGCACCGACATAAGTTTAAACATTGATTTTGCAATCGACACATTATAATTTAATCAATGTTTAAACAAGGAGCGGTTTTTTTGTGTTCACCATCATCTTTCGGCATTCGGTTTCCTAATCGAAACATAACTGAGCGCTTTTGAACGAATGAGTGAGCAATTGCAATACCACTAAATAAAATGTAAAACTACATCTTGAAATTTCGTTCACGCTTACAAATTTTTAACATGGCCAGATAATAGTTTATGCCATAAAATGTGAAAGTTGCTGTTCATTGTTTCTTAGGCTTTACGGGAAACACATTTTGTGTTGGAAGGTTTATCAACGCGCTCTTTCTTATCTGTGGCTGTCATTTTTTTATATTCTCTGATAAAGTTTCGTGGTATTTTTGTTGTAAGAATCGTATATGAAAAATTAACAATTTAGAGTAAATGTGTGTGTATGTGTAGCGTATGAGGTTTTGAAGTTCTGTGTAAATAATAAGATAGTGTTCGATTGCTTATTTCAACAAGTAAAAGGATGTTGAAAGATACTAGGTCTTCTCGTCATCGTTTCTACTCATTAAAACAATCTAACATACATTATAAAATTAAAAGCCATTATTTCTCAAACATAAATAAGTACTTCGTCTGTAAATCAAACAAAATAACCTACAAAAGTTCTGTCAAATGACAGTAACCGACGTCTAAACAACGTCTTGTAGCTCGATTAAGATAACCATGTGATTAACGTCAATAACCGACGATAAGGCGGTGGTGAACAGGAAATATTGCTAAAACAACCGTTTTAATATTAAAACAGTCGATTTGGTGTCGGTGAACATCGCCCTAAGAAACAATGAACAGCAACTTTCACATTTTATGGCATAAACTATTATCTGGCCATGTTAAAAATTTGTAAGCGTGAACGAAATTTCAAGATGTAGTTTTACATTTTATTTAGTGGTATTGCAATTGCTCACTCATTCGTTCAAAAGCGCTCAGTTATGTTTCGATTAGGAAACCGAATGCCGAAAGATGATGGTGAACACAAAAAAACCGCTCCTTGTTTAAACATTGATTAAATTATAATGTGTCGATTGCAAAATCAATGTTTAAACTTATGTCGGTGCACATGGCCCTTAGGCCACTGAGCAGTCTCAACTATCTAAATGTGTTCCGCTCCGCCGGCAACGGCAGCAACTTATACATATTAGCCTTGTGGTTTCGCCATTAACTTTGCGGTACGGTGGCTTGTTTTAAATATATTACGACTGAAGCCGTGTCTTCGCATGTAGGTCGTAGCGCAAGGACGCTGCGTCGCGTTGAATTCGCATAAACTGCAGATTATCACGTCGCCATCACATTCGTGTAAATTCGGTTGTTTACACCTATTTTAGCACTAACTACCAACTCATATACTGCGTTACGGTTCCTCAGAACAACTGTTGGTGGGCTAACGTCGGCATTGATGTTTTAATGAATAGGAACGCGTTTGATCATTTTAGTGTTATGGTCAGACTACCAGATTACTTTCCTTTGGCTAGGATTCACTGCAGTTCATAGCACGTTACTACTTTTTCTGCAACATTTCACTTACAATAACAAACTCATTTTATCGTCCCGAGTTTCACGGTCTGTCTTCAAAACGGGATAAAAAGATATAAATGGTCTCTATGGACGGCAGCCGAAAATAGATTAGCCAGTGGATCTGGAGAGCAGTTAAAAGTTTTAAACCAAAGTACAAACGTGAGCAATGGTGGAATTTAATTTTGTATTTAATATACAGTTTATAGTAGAATTTGTTTAAAGAATATAAATTGTAACGATTCAGCCAATACATTCTTGGTTATCAAATAATCGACTAACTCGGTTTCAACTTTTAGTTGATGTTCAAAAAAGTACAGAATAAGTCAAACTTGTATTGTCACTCGTATTAAAAAAATAATCGTACTTATTATTGATAGGTATACAGACAATTCAGGAGAAGTTTTATTTCTGTTTTTCTATTAGATTTTTCTCGCAGCATTCATGTAGTCAAGAAGATTATATCCTAATGCTTTTTAGTTAATTAGAAAATAATATAAACATGGTTAAAATTAAGTGAATATGAGTCGCTTCATGTCGGATGTTGAGTGTTGACAATAGCAAGAGTTACGAAGTTACCTTGTACGTTTCATCTTGTTGGAACGATATGGAACGGTATTGTTGTTAATACAATGACCGAAAAAGGTTACGAGGGGGAGAATTTGTCGCCGTCTTGGGATATCGCTGGTCCTTCATCTCTGGCAGCCATCCTGGATACTGTGTTTACATCTACAACTTCTGACAATCAACAGAGGAATGGTAAGTACTTAGGTACTAAGCTTTCGGCACTACTTACTCATTCTCTAGCGAGTCTCAGCAAGATAGCTGCTTTATTCATCAAAAATTCACATACTGATGGGTTACCTACATTAATTTCCTTTCTAATTTTAAAACCATTTCTTCTCTTAGTGGTATTAAATATTAACAAGTTTCTGCATTTATTTTAATAACACTTAATGCAAGTGGTTTTTATTAGGTTTGAATAATTAATTGTATTTTTAAATAGAATATTCTTGAAAGTCTTCAGATGTTAATTTATACTATTCTCATTGTACCCATAATATAATTCAGATATTGATAATGAAAGATTATTAATGATATTCATTTAATTGAATAACTTGAATAATATACCTAGATAAATGGCTTTTGCTTAGTAGTGGAAGGTGGAAGAATAACAAATATTAATAAATAAATACACATACCTCATATTTAAAAACAATTTGGTGGACTAAAGACTTTTTGGTTTTGTTTAACACTTTCAGTGCTAGAAACATACAATTATTGGTGGTGTGTGGTGACAACTTACTTCCCGAGTTGTTGTTCTACATCTGGCACGTTCATGTGTGAACAACATCGCTTTGGTTACAAGTCAACCAAAGCAATGTTCAAAGTGAGCACGTGAAAAGTGTGCTCAGTATACTTTGATTTTTTAAGGTTTTATTTTATTGTAAACTTGAGTACATAGGTCCTTGGCACTGAATGTGTTTAAGGAATATGAAACTAAAGTAGTCACTATTATAGGATTGCCTTGGCAGTATAGCTAGGTCACTGTCACATTTATCAATTTATAAGTACTTACCACAAACATTATGACTGTAGTAATCTTTTTCCTTTTGATGTTATTTTCCTTTTTGCCATATTTGGCAAATCTGAGGGTAGATTAAATTAGTTGCCTACTTGTCTATAGACATTTTGCCCTAATAATGAAATCTAAACTTATAGAAAGAAAAATATTTATTTGGCACACATAGACACACACAATGTAGAAATAACAAATATATTAATTCATGAATCCCCGACCGGTCGCATGTGTATCTGATAGGCTAAAAAAGAAAATTAGCACAGTGTGTGTTGCGACTGCACCAAATAGGTCCAGTTCAGCAAAAATGCCAGACAACTACATGGAAGTTGCCAACTCTTAAAAAATAAAATAAAAAATAAATATTATTTATCATAATAAAGTGCTAAAAATATTTCTATGTTTAGGTAATTTCTGGAAGTACTTAATTAATTAGTAAAATTTTTCATCTCTCTATCATGAAAGTTATGTTATCACTGGGTAACATGTGGGATTTAATATTCTAGAGAAAAGGACACTATTCCTGTGGAATAAGTCCAGGGAAGAAGTTTTTAATCAGAAACAGTCTCCTAATAATATTTTCCCATAGCGAACTTGAAAATCCACCCTGGATATTCTCAGTCTTTCAGTAGATTATAATCTAAAAGACACTGACCTCTCTTTTCATATGATTCAGCATTATGTCTTAACAGTTTTGTATGTTTTTCCATCACAGCTTATATTAGTATTAGTATCAAATAATTGTATTCACTCTCAAATATGAGGATATTTATGAGGATAACACCCCATAGGAAATGTTTTATTAATAGGTAGCAAGTGATTATAAAAGGAATCAATATTTTATTCTGGGACAAGAGAATAACTACTGCTCTACAATTTAATTAGTTAACAGAACCTTGCTAACCACAATAACCTATGATTTAAATTTTTCATCCTGTCCCATATTTAAATATAAACTGATAAAGGACTAATAAGAAAAATAAGCCATATTTAATTTCAGAACAAATGGAGTGTGATGCACTATTTGCAGAAAGTGACGAAGAAGTAGAAGTCATGCCGACGACATCAGAACCAGTTGGCAGTGTCCCTGCTGGAGCTGAAGCAAATACTAATGAACAAACACCAAAACCTGTCTCATCAAACTATGTTAACTCTACTACCCCAAACCAACCATATGAAGTAAACCTGTCCTCACTCTCCCACCCTGCTGACTCACACACTCCTGTCCCTGAAGAATATCAACCCTTGCCTGATAGCTCCAGTTCGCTCGACTACTCTTTTGGTACTAATAATCCTGACAGTACTGATGGCACTGGCCCAAGGAGAATTCCAGATATTAACATCCGTTATCAGCCTAAACCACACTCACTGAACCAACATGGCTACTATTTTCCTAACTATGCACACTATCCAGGCATTCAACCACCAAGAGAATATGGAGCTCCTTACAACAACGTCATTGTTCTGAGTGACGGCAGAAACTATATGCCTCATCCACTGCCATACTCATTGCCCAATGGAATACAAATAACTGAGAACCACCCAGAATATGAGTATTTACACCCAAGGCCTAATGCTTATAGTCAAGCAACTGCACCAGCAGATAACGCACATCAACCCAGTGGATTAGAACGGCCAAGTCGTAAGCTCAACATTTCTCCGCGGAGACGACAATCAAAAGAGAATGAAGTACCAAATCTCATAGAAGTAAGTTCAGAAGAAGAAGATAATGTATCAACACCAAGGAAGAAGCAGTGTGACAATGGCGCTGGTCATCAGCCTGCGAATGGTAATGGAAGTGGTGGAGGCAGCAATCAGTCAGGAGGGCCGTCTAGAGTGGAGATAAAAGGTGAACCTGACGCCCAGCCTGGACCGAGGAACCCTAATTATGCTGGTGTATCAAATGTACGTGCTCTACTTTTGCAAACTGTAGAACGACTGAATAGCCGGTACAACAACACGCCAGCTCCAAATGCGCCTACAGTTAAGGTGCAAATTAAACAAGAAAACGCAGGTTGTGGATCTCGCAGTAGTTGTGGATGCAAAGTGAATGACGTGTCACAGCCTGCTCATAATCACAGTGAAGAGTGTGGCAGTCCAAATCACAATCGACCAAATAGCTCTCAAGCAAATAGAGTACCTAAACAAAGTACTAGTGGCAATGCGAGCACTAGTGGCGAACCGTCAGGATTTGTTGTAAAAGTAAAGGAAGAACCTGGTACACAACAGCCTGTTATAAAACAAGAGCCAGAAAAAGACGAGAACTTGCCGTCAGTCAGTGCCATCAAGACAGAAGTTGTGGAGCCTTGTCAAGTTAAGATAGAGCCTGGTACCACAAATGGAAATGTTGCAGAAACCGTTGATGTGAAGCAAGAGCTTGACAATGCCAGGAGATGTTGTAAAGTCGACGCTGGCGGTGACCGGAGGCCGAAGGATACGTCTCCACAGCCAGGGACCAGTTCGGGGCGGCAGGCGGCAGATAACAGACCTACAAACAACCAGGTGCGTTCACACATATACCTACTCTATAAAGTTAAGATGGATTTGGGATTAATAGGATTTGACATGTTTTGTGTTTGTGTATCAGGAAGCTCCAGTAGACGTACCAGCTGCGGCGCCTGGCAACGTGCTGTCGGCTCCTGACTTGCAGCTCGACTGGGTCTCTGACTCTAGCTCTGATGATGGCGTTATGCTCGTGGGAGAGGACAATAATGCTGTAAGTTCTCATTTGGAAGTTATGTTGACCATATTTCTGAATTCATTAGCTGTAACGTAAGGACAATCAGATAGATGTGGCGAAATAAGTCACTAGGCTTGCCACAATTCCGTTTTTTCCACACAGCCAAAATTATTTGTAAGGCCTTTGCTATTTCCAAGCTACTTTGAATAAGTTTTCGTTTTGACAAATCTTCGCTTTTTTCGAACAATGTTTTTATGAACGCCTGATTCTGTCGTTCCTTTTGTTTAAATTCTAAAAAGGATGCAGGAAGATAAAACGGTTCACTACTTCCAGTAGGCCCTTACTATTTAATAATAAAGGATGTACGTCTGTTAGAATTATCGCACAAGAGTGCGTGCAAACACAGATTCACTCTCTTCGCTCATTCTCATAGTACGTTCTCACTTACATAGTACGTTGAAAAGGCCATCCGATCCCTCCATGAACTAACAGGTTTGTCATTAAAAATATTCCTTTAAATCACTGACTTGATATTTATTTATTTATTAAGGTAAAACCAACAGCTTCTATGTACAGCATTTCTTGGGTATAAAAAACAATTGGCCTAAGTCTTACATAGTCGCCAATTACAGGTCAACCAGCATTCACAAAATAAGGGTGACATAAATTATTACATAACATAAAATTGCAATGAGAAAAAAAAAACAAATTGTGGAAAGTAATTTAATAACTATTGCAGCAACAAGAGGTGATAGACCTGACGGGGTCGCCGGGGCGGCTGGGCTACGCGGCGGAGGAGGCGGCGCCGCGCTCGCCGGCGGCCCCGGAGGCGCCGGCGGCGGGCTGGGCCGGCGGCGCGCGGCCGCTGCTGGGCGTGCCGCGCCGGGGCAGCTACCCGCCGCACCTCGCGCACAACGACCTGCCGCCGCACGCACACGCGCATCTTGTACGGACCAGGTACGTTAAGCTTCTGTTTTTTAATTTGATTACTTTGTACATTCTCGCTGCTGGATGAAGCTGCTCTCCATTATTTCTATTGTTCACGGTTCTGCGCCATTTCTTCCAAATTCTTATAGGAAGAGGACTTGTAGGTATACAATTTTGCATCATCAGTCCCGATAGTGATTCATGTCCTTTTTGACTGCGATTTATCATCTCTCTTTACTTGTTTGTTTATACAAAAGTAGGTAATTTAGATATCCATGTTGATTAATAATGTTTTTGTAATGCGAGTCTCTAACTCTAAAATAGTCATATTAAAATCTGTCTGTCTGTCATTTTTTATTTATTTAATTCGTTCCTAGCTAGCGCGGTACATTACTTATATTGTATTATAATTAATAATTCATATGTTCGTGTGGTTTTGTAGTGTATGATTGCTCAAATCGAAGTGCTTGTGAACTACACCACAATGTGAGTAAAAGCAGTCTTGGAAACACAGTTAGCGCAGTGGGTGAGCGATTGGTTGCTACGCTGTAAGTCGCGAGTTCTATTCTCGCGCGGAACAAATATTTGTATGGGTTGTTAATTGAACTTTTATTGCGTTTGAAAATATACTTGACTCGGTAGCAACGTATAATAATACGTTGCTACCGAAAGAGTCAGTTTTTAGGTCCTGTTAAATGCAAGGCGACATCGTGGTAGATCAAGGCGAAAGTGGAGAGATAAAAGAAAGAAAGAGAAAGAAACATATTTATCCCAACGAGGACGGTACCGTCTAGTGATGGATTAATTAGCATTAGCATTCATTATTAACATGCGAATGCTCATTTAGCATTTAGCAAATGAAATGTGGATGCGAAATTCTGTGAAGTGCGAAGTGAATTAATTGCTTCGTATTTCGTTTATAACTTCATGCTATTGATATAAAAGGTTGCAATTGTTAAATATTTTTAATTATAAAAATATGATCATTAATTCATTATCTTAATCACAACATAATGCAAGTGTGCCAGCAGAAATAAAACGTTATTGGCGAGCAAACTAAACGCTCGTTATTGACGAACGTGCTTTTAATTCGTATAATAACAAAATTCATATAAATATTTATTATCAGTTATCGTTATATTAGCAAATAGCATAGCAATAGCAATTAACATGCTAAGACTTACGAATTCGCATGCTAATGAAATTTATGCGAAATAGCATTAATTCCCATCACTAGTACCGTCCCCTAGCGGGCGCTGGAGCTTTTCGTGGGGGGGCGGTAGCGGGATCAAATGCAAATTCCTTCAACCACAACTAACAAAGAGAGAATTAATTTCTAATGAGTGATTGTTAATAGATAATGTGACAGGAGTTCAGGTGGGAAATCAAACGAAGTAACATCATTTCATTTCACCAGGTGTCTTGATTAGCCGGTAGATGGCGGGTAATTGTAACAATAATAGACAGACATATAAAATTGATTTAATTAAATATTAAGTAAAGGGGGCGTTGGTATTTTTGTAGCGACATCTATGACGTCATAGAATCGTCGGGGATATGTGGGATTTTACCCTCAGTTCCACCTACCTCCAAATTTTGATTTCTTGTAAAGGGGACAATAGTTAATAAAAGGTTACTAATGCTCTGTTGGTTGTTGCAGAGTGCGCGTGGGCGCGTGCGGCGGCTGCCGACGCTGCTGCTGCGGGCACGCGGGCTGCGCGTGCTGCGCGGCGCCGCCGCACGCGCCGCACCACGCGCACCAGCCGCCGCACGCGCACCCCACGCACCACCACCACCACCACGCGCCGCCCGCGCACAGTCAGTATACACACTCTATTATTTTATTTGAGTAATATACCCGTTTTGACATTTGAAGAAATTGTATGCTACTATAAAGTTAAGCGCAAAAAGTATACTCGCAATATATTCTATTATATGATGACGTATATTGCGAGTATTTGACGTAATTTGACGTCGACAGTAACGTCATAGTGAATTAATGACTGAGTTATTCAGTACAAAAAGGATAAAGCGGGAACTACACTAGACAGATGCACACGTGGGCCACGCCTGATTTGTACATAGAACCACGCCGCGTGGCCTGGGTCTAATGTAGCTGCTCAAGCCTAGTTGCCGTTGCCATATAAAATGAGATCGGCGTATGTGGCCCACGTGTGCGCAATGTAGTTCTTACCTTTAAATAATAACTTAAAAAAACAGGTATCTTCTAAATTTTTAAACATAAAGTTTAATATTGAGCTCTAAATTGTAAAATTTAATGTTGCAGCCCTTTTAAACTTTTTTTCCGCACATTCAGTGGGTGAGCGCCGTCGAGACGGCATGTCCGTCGCGCCGCCGTACCTCGTGCACGAGCGGCTTTGGCAACGACAACATCACATGCTGGTAAGTGCACTTCTACTACATTTTCTCTTCTTTTCTTCTTCTTTCTACTTTTTGGTGTGTAATAAAGTTTTCTTCTATTTTAATCAAAACCGAGCCTAAGTCGTCGACGGCGCGGTGTTTTCCACGCGCGTCTCAAAGAGATGTCATAAACTGGGCCCAGTAGGGTCGAAGCCTACTGGGGCCATGGTTGTACGAAAGAGAACCAATAGGAGTGGATTTTAGTCAGTAAAAGATATACTATACAAGAGTAATCAGTTAAGACAGTTACACCATTTGTCACAAAATTTTCTCGTTAGGAAACCTACGTTGAGTACTAGACTCACTTCTAAACTTAGTTTTACAGGTGGGCAGGTTAAACGTTCTCCCTTTGAGCATTAACTAGGTTGGGAAACCACTTTAGAGTTCCTTTTGAGTTTGTTTTGGTATTTCTTTTCAGAGTAGTCAGCCTGTAAACACCATCCACATTTTGTTTACATTGACAGAAAAGATAAAAGAAGGATATTTTTAAAAAATTAATATAATTTATCATTTGACTTGAAGTTTTTTTGTCTATCTTATGTTTTGTCTTGAGATCAATGTAGTGTCACAATTAGCCACATATCTGAACCTTTACGTTCGACTTGCAGGAGCTGCAGCGGCGCAGCATGATGGGCGACGGCTTCGGCAACGGCTTCGCGCAGTTCCCGCCCGTGCCGCTGCCGCCCACCACCGTGCTCGCTGTATATTCACTTTTTATTTTTATTTTTTTGCATTTCTTTCTAATAAACAATAGCTTTTGCCCGCGGCTTCGCCCGCGTGGAAGTCGAATAACCAAGTAAATTCAGAAAAAATAATAATATCGTAAGTGGGTCGCATAAAATATAGCCATTAGCAATCAGGAAGAAAGCAGCTTTCTATCAATACCTACATTTTTGTTGTCTGACCAGGATCTTTACAGATTACCCCCTACAAACAAAAAAACAAAATTTACCTCTTTATTATATTTTATTATATTATAGATTTACAGGCACTTTTGAATAGTCAAAACATCGGTCAGTGAAATAAAAGAGTGAAGCTAAATTGCCTGTTCCAAAGCGTAGATCTCTATGGAGAAGTGTACTACATTGTAACATGTACTATCATTATTATTAACTATTGGTTGTCCAGTTGAAATTACTTTATTAATGAATAAACCCCCTTTTAACACTCATTGTGAAGTCTACATTAGGCGGAAAATATATTTTGTCATTTGTAACTATTTAAAAGACAATTAAAAGAGCTAAAGGCAATTACGCTAGCGTTTGAATATTATACAATTGGCTTAATTTTTTTTTTTAAATCTCTTAAATTCAGATTTAGAATCGTGTTTCATCTCATCTGCGGGATAATTAGGCAGACAATACCTCAGTCAAAGTATAAAATGAGGTGGAACAGTCTTGTCTGACCTTCTTGTATGTAACCCACAGTATCAACGGGATATTTCGAGATGTTTTAACAATCGAAAGAACCGGAGTCGTTAAAATAAACCATCGAGTTAGAACGTTTCCGCATTATCCGATCCGATATCGGTATCGGACGCCGATACGATATCGGGGTAAGTAAAATGTATGAAATATGTACCTGTCTTTCATATTGTCCGGCCCGATATCGGATATCGGAGCACGGAATTTCATACATTTTACTTACCCATATAGTATCGGCGTCCGACACCGATATCGGATCGGATAATGTGAAAACAGTCTTAAACATCGACTTGCTGTTCTACAAAATAATCGAGATGGTTTTCGATTCTTTCCAGTCAACTAAATCGACCGCTAGTTTTCGATTATTCGAACTCGGAACTTCGGGAACTACTCGAGTTGAGTCAAAGTCGATACAATCGAGAACCATCGAGATATGCGAACAATCGAATAAAACCTCTCGCCATCGCGCATCGCTAAGCCACAGTATTAACGGTCTTTTCATTTCAGTTCCCCGATGAGTTGGAACAGCGTGATATTGGAGGAGCGCCGCCGCCGCCCATGATGCTGTAAGTAACAGAACTTGTGTTGAAATGTTCAATTTGATATCTACCTATACCAAGATTATGTTGACATGACTATATATCTGCAAATTATTCTGTACTATTAAATCTGCTACTTGCCTTATTGATATTTCGGTGGCGAGCATGGTTAAAAGTCCATGATCGCAAGAATTAACTCGTACAAATACAAACCGATAGTGTTGTTGGGCCCAAATATCGATAGACTCGTACTGTCTAATGCTGTTGACAAAAGTCCGCGCGGCGAGAACAAATGTATTCGCTTCTAGGCGGCGACGACTGGCGAGCCGGGTGATTGCAGCGATCCGAGGGCAAAGACCCGTCTCCACGAGGTATCATCAGCCTTTATAACTCCATAGGCGAAGTATAGTTATACCAAAAGGGATGTTTCCTGGATAAAAAATACATTCTATTTGGTTCGTCTGTTAGGTCATCAAAAGATTGGACACGTATTTTTTTTTGTTTTATGAATATAATAAAAACTAACTGACTCGGCAGGCGTTGTTCTGTCATGTAAATTATATATCAAAGACATGTAATATTTTGATACTTACTTCGAGTTACATCATTCCATTTTAGGTAGAGATCTTTTTTTTTTCAAACGTTGTCTAACCTATGTTACTCAGTGAAGTTGTGGCTTTCCTTAGGTGCAAGAATTTTTAAAATCGGTCAAGCAGTTTTTGAGTTACTTCGAAACATACACACAAAAAATCAAATCTGGGGCTCTTTATAATATTGGTTTAGATTGAAAAATATTATAACACAAGGTTCAGGAGTGGAAAGGTTTATTTCGTCACACTCACTTCTAGGTAAACAGTGTTTTTTTACGTAGACGTGACGTCGCACGATAGTTCAATGCGTCGTATCATCTTAAATTTTTTGTTACGTGGGAAAAGACAAAATACGTGTCCATATTTTTTGATAATCTTACGACGATCCAAATAGATTTTTTTCGGAATCTACCCTATTTACTCTGCTCAAATCAGTCGCTTCGTCTACTTTGTTCAACTATCTACTCTACGAATTTACAATCTTCATTTTTTTTTTATTAATATTTTTGACAATATAATTACCACTTCAGACTACAGTTCCTACAGAATTTACAGCTTTTCATTCATAAATGAGTTACGTTTAGTGGTTTAATTTGAAGGAGCCTTACGAGAAGTGTTTGTTTCCAGTGACAGGCAACATATCCACCATCACATGCATCATTACATGCAGATGCATCCCTCGCCGCCGCACCTCCACATATCTATACAGCCGTCGTTTATGGTAAGACTAATTTTTTTTAAACACTATGGCTCCAAATAAAATTATTAATAGTAAATGAATGCACCTTTAATATTTGTAAGTTACCTCCAATTTTTTAGGGCCGCACAAGCTTGTACAGTAGAGATCCCGGGGCCCTAGAATAAGGCAAAGAGGGAACAGGAGTTGGTTTTAGTCAGTAAAAGTCTGACACGCCCCCTCCCGTTCCGCCCATAGCCATATTTATAAATTCACCAAAAAAAAACAGTATTTTTGGAAAATTTAAGTGTGTGCATGAAAATATTATTCTTCGTCTCTATAGAAGAAAACGAGAATTTGAAAATGAAACAATATGGTGAAATTATTATTATATCTAGCCTATGCTGTCCCACTGCTGGGCAAAGGCCTCCCTCCATTCTTTCCATCGTTCCCGGCTTTGAGCTACTTCTTGCCAATTCTCACGGAAGACATCCAAGTCGTCCCGCCATCTCCTTCGTGGTCTGCCGCGACCCCGTCGTGCGAATTCAGGGCACCAACCTTGTGTTTTACTGGCCCACCGCTCGATCGGCATGCGGCAGACATGTCCGGCCCAGTCCCATTTAAGCTGGGCAGCCTTCTGAGCCACGTCAATGATCTGCGTTTTGGAGCGCAGTATACCGGTAGTGTTTCGAACGCGATCCGTTAATTTAACACCTAGTATACTGCGCTCCATGGCACGTTGGCAAACCTTCAGTTTGGACTTTTGAATGTTAGTCAGAGACCAAGTCTGTGCACCATAAGTGAGGATGGGGAGAATGCACATGTCCATCATCTTACGCTTAAGTGATAAAGGCAAGTTGCCTTTAAATAGTTTTTTCATGGACCAGTAGCTCTTCCAGGCGTTTTCTGTTCGGCGTGTTAGATAAGATAAGATAAGATTATTTATTTGTATAAACATGTGTAAGTTAAGATGGAGATGATGTCAGTACAGTTCAACATGTTTTGCCGTGACCGGCGTACAAAATTATTTCAAAAATATGTAATATTTATATAAAAAAAAAGAAAATATTCAATTCAACAAATGTCAATACAGCAAAAGTCAAAATTCAATTACAGTCATTACAGAAAACAGTCACACTTCAATTACAGTCAATACAGAGTATAGTCAAAATTCAATAACAGACAATATATTCAATATTCAATTACAGTCAATATAGAAAATAGTAAAAATTCAATTCCAGTCAATACAGAAAAATTAAATAATATTAAATAGTCAGGATTCAAAATTTTTCGTTTAAAAATTCTGCAACATTATAATAAGCCTTAGTCAGTAGCAATTTTTTAAATTCATTTTTAAACGAATTTATATTCATTATCTTAATGGAATTAGGAATTTTATTGTATATTGTCGGAGCCATGCATATTACACTTTTTCTTAGAAATGCTGTTTTGGCGGGGATTGATTGTACCCAAAATCTGTACTTCTCACGTTTATGTCTACCTGTATTATTATTTAAGAGGGGAAACAAATGCGAATTAGATTTTACGAAAAGCGACATTTCGAGTATATACAGTGACGGAAGTGTTAGAATTTTGTGCTTTACAAACATTGGTTTGCAACTATCTGTAGTTTGCAACCCAAACATAGACCGTATACAACGTTTTTGCGCCTTGAACGCAGTCTCTTTTAGAGTGGAATTGCCCCAGAAAATTCCAAATCTTAATATTGATTCTGCAAGTCCGTAGTATGCTGTAAGTAAAGTATCGATATTGACAGTTGGTGCCAATTTATAAAGAGCATAGGATGAAGCACTAACTTTTTTACAAAGTTCCGTAACGTGACTTTTCCAGTTCAATTGCTTGTCAATGATTAATCCTAGAAATCTGGCCGTTTCAGCTTCTTGTATTACAATATCTTTGTACATTAAATCAAATTTTAACGTATTGCGTAAATTATCTCGCTGTTTAAAATGCATAATGTTTGTTTTGCTAAGATTAATTTTTAGATTATTAGCACTAAGCCATTTTATTATACTGGTCAATGACTCATTGGAGTCCGAGTGGTAATTTGAAGTATTTTGAGGAGCTATAGTTACAGTACTATCGTCAGCGAATAATGACATGTGCTCTTTTGTTGCATTTGGTAAATCATTGACGTATAAAAGGAACAAGGGAGGGCCCAATACACTTCCCTGTGGAACACCAAATGCTATGAAACGTCTATCAGATGAGAAAATCTGTTCCCTTTTAGTTTTTGTGTTAAATTTGGTTATTTGTGTTATTTGTTGGCGGTCAGAGAGATACGACTTTATCAATTCCAAGACATTCCCTCGTATGCCATAAGCTTCCAATTTTCGTAGGAGAATATTATGATCTACATAATCGAATGCTTGCGACATATCACAATAAATAGAACAAACAGGTAAAGATTTGTCAACTTGTGAAGAGACTACATATAAAAAGTCATAAACCGCCATGTTGATATTTTTGTTTCTTCTAAAGCCCTTTTGCTCATCACACAGGATTTTATTACGGTCTAGGTAGCTGTTTAGTTCACCGTAAATATATTTCTCAAATATTTTTGAGAATACTGAAATAAGGGCTATAGGTCTATAGTTCTCCTTTAAAAGCTTATTATCCTTTTTGAATATTGGTTTAATAATCGTCAATTTTAGGTCTTTTGGAAATGTCCCAGTTTCTATACATAGATTTAAGATATGACACAAGTGATGGGAAATGTCTTCATTTACAGCTTTGACAACTTTAGTCGAAATACCGTCATACCCCACACTACCAGTATTTTTAAGATTTCTGATGATTATCTGAATGTGACAAGGCAAACAGGGTGATAGGAACATTGAGTTTGGTTGTGTATTTATTAAAGCTGTGGATTCGTTTCCCGCACCTGAAATAGGATTAATTTTGTCTATAAAATAATTATTAAATTCATTGGCAATTTCTGTAGGATCTGTAGTTGGTACATCATTTATTTGTAGTTCGGATATTGATTCTTTTGGAATGTTTAATTTATTTTTATTTATAACTTGCCATGCCGCTTTACTTTTATTAGCCGCCATTTTAATTTTGTAACTGTTTTGAGCCCGTTTAGTGAGATTTATTATTCTTCTCAGAAGTTTTGAGTAAGTCGAGTATTTTTGTTTGTTATTTAATGTGGGTTTTAGTCTGAAGTTCCAGAGCAATTGTCTTTTATTTTTGCAACAAACCTTTATTCCGCGTGATATCCATCTTAGCTTGGTATTAACTTGAACAGTTGTTTTAGTCAGCGGAAAACACAAATTATAAAATAATTTAAAAGTTTCAATGAAGTAACGATATGCGGTTGATGGATCACTAGTTTCATATATTTCACAGAAAGATAGGTTTTTAATATAATTTTTAAATTTATATATATTTTCTGGACTAAAGTCACGCTTCATTTTATGCCAATACTTTAATTTAAATATTTTCTTTACTGGTAGTTTTATAATTTGGGCAGTATGGTCCGATAATCCCAATTCTAACACTTCAGTCTTACACTTTTTTTTTAAAGTCATGCGCAAAGTTGTCAATACAAGTCTTGCTCGATAGTCTTGTCGGCTGGTTTAGTGCCAATGTGAGATTAAAATTCAACAATAAACATTCGAAGTCTAATGAAACATTATTGCATTTCATGACATCTATGTTGAAGTCACCAGCTACAACAGTATTATAATTATTATTTTTAGAAATATGATCTTGCCTTGCCTGGAAGGAAACCACTTAGCCCAAGTAGAGATATTCTTGGACATATTGTACATTCTCCCCCGCCACAGATATGGTTTTTTTTTTAACTATTTGTCATCTTGGTCTTCGACACGTACATCTTGAGTCCAACCTCAAGGCTTGCGTCGCTAAGGTCTTGTAGCATTTGCCCTAGTTCAGTGGCTGAGGAAGAGAAGAGGACAATGTCATCCGCGAAACGAAGATTGGTCAATCTCGCTTCGCCAATGGCAACACCGTTCTCTTCCCATTTGCCTGCCAGCGTCTTGAAGACTTCTTTAAGGGTGCTGGTGAACAGCTTTGGAGATAGCGGGTCACCCTGATTCCAAATTTAGGACCTAACCTTTCCCGTTTTTTACGTATGCTTGTCTGCGAACTCACCTGATGGTAAGCAGTGAATCAGTGATGCATTGCAATCGTTGATAGTGAGGCGCGCTAGTTTATTAAGAGCCTATTCAAATCATAATTTTGAATATTCTAGGGCACGGGCGCCATGGCCGCAGCAATGGTGTACGCGGCGGAGGCGGCCGAGGAGGCGGAGACGCGCGCGTGGCGCGGCCGCGGCGCCACGTCGGCCGTCATCGAGTCCAACACCTACCGCCACGCCTACCGCCCCGCGCCCGCGCACCAGGACGAGAAGTGCACCATCTGTCTCTCGCTCTTCGAAGTGGACTCCGACTGCAGGTTTGTTCTGAGTCCAACACCTACCGCCACGCCTACCGCCCCGCGCCCGCGCACCAGGACGAGAAGTGCACCATCTGTCTCTCGCTCTTCGAAGTGGACTCCGACTGCAGGTTTGTTCTGAGTCCAACACCTACCGCCACGCCTACCGCCCCGCGCCCGCGCACCAGGACGAGAAGTGCACCATCTGTCTCTCGCTCTTCGAAGTGGACTCCGACTGCAGGTTTGTTCTGAGTCCAACACCTACCGCCACGCCTACCGCCCCGCGCCCGCGCACCAGGACGAGAAGTGCACCATCTGTCTCTCGCTCTTCGAAGTGGACTCCGACTGCAGGTTTGTTCTGAGTCCAACACCTACCGCCACGCCTACCGCCCCGCGCCCGCGCACCAGGACGAGAAGTGCACCATCTGTCTCTCGCTCTTCGAAGTGGACTCCGACTGCAGGTTTGTTCTGAGTCCAACACCTACCGCCACGCCTACCGCCCCGCGCCCGCGCACCAGGACGAGAAGTGCACCATCTGTCTCTCGCTCTTCGAAGTGGACTCCGACTGCAGGTTTGTTCTGAGTCCAACACCTACCGCCACGCCTACCGCCCCGCGCCCGCGCACCAGGACGAGAAGTGCACCATCTGTCTCTCGCTCTTCGAAGTGGACTCCGACTGCAGGTTTGTTCTGAGTCCAACACCTACCGCCACGCCTACCGCCCCGCGCCCGCGCACCAGGACGAGAAGTGCACCATCTGTCTCTCGCTCTTCGAAGTGGACTCCGACTGCAGGTTTGTTCTGAGTCCAACACCTACCGCCACGCCTACCGCCCCGCGCCCGCGCACCAGGACGAGAAGTGCACCATCTGTCTCTCGCTCTTCGAAGTGGACTCCGACTGCAGGTTTGTTCTACGACACTGACTGTCCTTGCACAAGATAACGGGAGAAACCGGAGAAAATAATATTCATATCTGGTTTTTTGAAATGAATATATCCGCAAGAGAACCAATGTTACCGACATAGCCCGATGAATCGCCAAACTTAAGTGACAGTGTGCAGGGCACATTGCTCGTAGATCGGATGGCCGATGGGGACGGAAGGTTCTGGAGTGGCGTCCACGTACCGGAAGACGCAGCGTTGGAAGGCCTCCCACAAGGTGGACCAACGCCCTAGCGAGGGTCGCGGGAATCCGATGGATGCGAGACGCACAGAACCGGTCGTTGTGGTGACGCTTGGCGGAAGCCTATGTCTCGCAGTGGACGTCTTTCAGCTCAGATAATGATATCTGTTTTTATGAATATTCAATAATACGTTACGTACACGTTTTCGACAGCTAAGAGCTTGCATGCACACACGAGCGGCATGTTGCCAATGGCAGCCGTCGAGATATCGTGACACTTGACATAGACGACGCGGCTGCCGCTGATCTACATTAGATGATTTTCGGTTAAGCGTCAACAGCTGCCGCCGATGTGTCGTCGTCTGCCGTCAGCCCGTATCGACGGCTGCAGTTGGCAACATACTGCTCATGTGTTTGAGCTCTTAACTTCAAATGGGTAAGAGTGCGCCTAATGGTATGGGTGGTAGAGTTCTCCATTAGCGTGTAGAGATTTTAAAATAGCATAAATATTGAAAATTCTTCTATTGGAACCAATAAGGATTTGAATAGATTGTAAAAAGTGATCACTAGACAATATATCCTAATGGAATGTTGGTCTTATTCCAGGCGGTTACCATGCATGCACCTGTTTCACATGGAATGCGTGGACCAGTGGCTCAGCACCAACAAGCATTGCCCGATCTGCCGCGTGGACATCGAGACACATCTCAACAAAGATGCTACGTTTTAAACATCAAGGTATCTCATTTGGTGTTATTTTTTAAAAGACTGGCCAGTTCGCCATTGATCATATTATCATAGTGGATGTTATTGTTAAAAAAATTAAATTGAAATCGGAATCATAACTTTTTATTTACAAGATGGAAGTTGATGCTCAGCTTTTTGTTGCATATTAGTTTTTAGTAGTTGTTGTAATAATGAGTCAGCAAAAGTATTAAACTACTAGTAATTTTATATTATCGTCCGGATTATCTCTAAAACTGGATGCAAAAATAAAATAACCAAGTTTTTGTAGGTGTTCAATTCTTAGCTTAATTTATATTTTATGAATTAGATTATTATTTGATAAGATACACTAGCAGCTATTAGCTGATGCGTGTATATCATATAGTTTGGAGAAGTTTAGTCTGTCCAATTGATTTTAAAGCAGTTCAATGTGGCAGCTTTCACAAGATGTTTGTATTTGTCAAATAGCCCTCAGGGAACACAAAAGTGAGGCATAATAAGTTGCAAATTTTTTTTACGGTTTTATTTTCTATCTTAGGGCCGTATCGATGCGACACCACACTATTGAAATGAAATGGTAAAATTATGGGACACTTGAAATGGCAAATCATTATCTCTTGACTAAAAAATAAACTTTAGTCAGTCATAGACAATAGTCATTTTAAAGCATTCAAGGATCATAACATTCATAACATAAAAGAAAACAAAGTCATTACAGTTTCTTATTTTCTATTACACTAATTACAGCTATAACAATATGTACAATAAAATTTTGATAGCAGTTTGCTATAATTCTGTTATATTGTAAACAAAAATATAGTGCACTATTTCACACAAACTAAATACGATTTCACACCTTAGAGATGTTGTTTAGTCCTCATAATACTTTGTTTCAACCAAAAATCATAAATTAAAAATTACCTACATTTTTATGATCTTAAAGAACAGTCCTAAGGCTTCAATTCAATTTTAAGTGTGTAGTGAGAAAACCTGCTGCATGTTGTGAAGGACACTGGAGATTCCACGCAGGCAACTAATACTGCAATTCTTGACAATTCAATATTAACTTTGTCATAAATGCTGGATGTTGCTGCGTGGGTCAGTGCATCTTACGTCTTGTTCTTCTTCTCATTCTTGGCATCCTGTTTCAGTTTGTCCTGTAGCTGTGGGGAGCTGAGGATGGCCTGTTGCTGCAGCTCCAAGCTCTCCTGCTGCAGCTCGTGTGTCAGCTGCTTCTGCGAATTGCAAGCCCTGCAACACACACAATACTGCCACTATATGTATATACACAGAATATCAATTAACTATAAGAGTATTTTGTTTATAAAATTTTGTTACATTATCATTATTACAATGTTAGCAGTCAAAAGAAGTGACTATTGTTGTTTTACATATTATTATTAATGTGCATATGAAATATCAAATATATGTATTAAATTTAATTTAAAAAAGCAATCTGTTAATTTTGAGCACTCCTATGAAATATAAAAGAGGAAAAAAAATGAAAACTTTGTAAAATACTTGTCTAAAAACATAACATGCTTTAATAAACTCTTTTTTTTTGTACTTTCTGTTTATTTACCTGCAAGCATGGTCAATTCGCTCACAAATGGCATCAGATGCAGCAATGTTTCCAGATAGATATGCTACCTCTGCTGCTACTGTAGCTATTTTTTCTGCATAATCCATATAACCTGGAAAATTTATAAAAATAACATCGGGGAGATGCTTTGCTCAGTAGTGGGATAATGCAATTTTAATTATACCTAGTTGGTAATTCTTTCTAGTCAAAATGAGTCACCTGGGTTTTTGTTACATACAGCATACATGTGTTTTATTACTGGTAGGTATCCATATAATATAACATTGCATCAATTAACCTATCACATACCCACCAAATGAGACACAATAGTAAAACAATAACAGCGCGGTCTCATAGGACCGGTCGGGGATTCTTGAACTAATGTATACAACAATAATTTTTTGTTTAAATATTTAATGATATAATATTAATTTGGGAAAAGGCTAGGCAGATGATGATATAATGATAGATTTATATGGACATTAATGAATAAGCAAAATAACTTACTAAGTAAAGTATGCAGATTGTGTGTTAAGTCACACAGTGTTCCTCTAACAGCAACCAGCTGGTCCCAATGTTGTGGTGGAGTGTTCTCATCACCCCACTCCAGAGCTTGTTTCACCAAGCAGATCTCTCGAGATAATACTTCTCGTAGTCTGCAATGGTGGAGTAATCAAATATATACTGGCTCTTACATTGACAATTTTACATTATTTTAGTAACTAAATTAATTTATGATGGCAGTTATTTACAAATAAAGATATAGTGTATGAATGTGTGAATTTAAAAAGCAAAGAAGCTTATCAGGCTGATGGTAATGAAGACCCAATTTTATGTAGTGAGTATAGTGTGGCAAGTATTATTAAAGATACATTTAAATAATTACCTTTCACTAGTGTCTTGGATAGCGACCAATGTAACAGTCAAAAGCTGCGAAGCTGCGTTTACGTTACTGGTCGTCGCTTGACGGATCATAAAGTCATGTTCCAGACTATCCGTATCATAAATTACATCGATCTCTTTTCGTTTGTCGTCACAATACGCCGTAGTTATCAGTCCAATAGCTGCAGGACTATAATTTCGCATCTTTGTGACAACCATCCTACCGTGAGTTCGATAAGTAGTTTTCATAAAAGTTAATAGTCTGTTTACAAACATAGTGTGAACGGGATGAATGAGAATAGTCCGGTGAAAATAATTTTTTTACATCATTTTTCGGTTATTGTTGAAAAGTAAAATGATAGGTTATGTTATGATTTTTTTTCTTCGGCTGTCAGTGTCAAATTGTCAATTTCTTTTTTTGTGTTGCCTGATCTAAGAAATACTAGAAAACCAGATTATTATTATTTTCAACGAAGGATTCTTAATCATTTTTGAGACTACTGCAAGTACGGAATACACTAAATAGCCAAAAACTGTAGGCAGAGCTGCAAATTAAATACCTAGCAAAGTGCAAACACTACTGCAGAAGATTTCTATCCTGCAACTGCCAACACTGAGGTTTGACAACTGGCTATTCGTTCGGAAACAACAACATTAAAAAAGTAAATGTTCGCAACAATCGGAAATCACAAACCAAACCTCCACTAACATAAAAAATATGCACACACTCACGCCTGTTTCTCATGCAGGTAGACAGAAACTAAGAACGCTTCCTGCTAAATATCCTAACATAATCCATTTACTATAATTACAATTTTGATACGAGAGTTCCAGTTGCGGGTAGGTAGGTTCTATGTACTACTCACCGGCCGGGGGTATTGTCTTATATCTAAGATATCTATTAACAGCTCAAACGATGTTCACTCGTTTTATCCAGTGTTTCGATTTAATATAAAATGATTATATTATATATAAAACAGAGCCAAAGTCGTCGACACCGCGTAGTGATTCTACAGATGTCAGCACTCAGCAAACCGTAGGGGCTCAGCAAGGCCCAAAGCTAGTGCCCCGGGGATTTTCCGAGAAGGAAATCCGTAGCCTTAGAACGCAATGGGCAAGTGAAGGTCACAGGTGTGATTTTAGTCAGTAGAAGTCTGAGACGCCTTTCCGCTCCACCACCACAGAGTAGGTCATTGGATGCTTATCCACCTTAGAAAACAAGCCTATTTCGTGGTCTGCTTCAGCGGTGGGTTAAATACTGGTAGGTATTAATGTTATTTGCAGATAGGGAAGTAGTAAAACTCAATTAAGCATGCGGAATAATATATTACTTTCAGGCCAATATTCCTTTCAATGAAATATATGGGAATAATCTTTCTGTTGTTCTGAGGCAGCGGTTATATTGAAGTTTAATACAGCGACTCCCCGATCCACAGCAGTTATGAGGCGGTAAGCGTCGAAATCTAAACTGTACACTGGCGATGTTTTCTTTTGCGTGAAATACAGCTGAAAAGTTAATACAACAGTTGTTACTAATGAGTAATATTTCTATAAAAATACATGCCAATATTGTTTACATTTAGTTAATCACCTAAACCGATAGACCATAGTTGGGATAAGGTATTTCGTAATAAAAACAATATGTCAATTCGGCCATTGAACAGGCCAATAGCTTGAGAGCCTCTCAGTACCTAAGGATTTGGATTTCGAACAGTAGGTAATTTTATACTTCAAACCGGGGCCCCTGAAGTCTGGGGGTCCTGTATAATTGATACGGCTGATTGGTGGTAGCTACGCCCCCGCTAGAATCGGAAATTGTGCAATAATAACGCAAGCTTAATAAACATTGACCTGAACATGTTTCGTTTGATTGCGTGTGTCGAAGAGCACGCAACGTGAATACTCCGCCGATCCCGCTACAACGCCCCATTGACCATCAGACTTCACGCAGTAAAACGTTGATTGAAACGGGTCCTTTGAACTGTACACCTGGGAAAATAGAACAAAAGAAATATTGAATACCAAAAAAATTTAACCGAATTGTTTTCGGTAAATATTTTTGCCGAAAAATTCCTACGTCTACTAGAAAAAGGCTAGGCAGATGTGTTTTATTACTTTCCTCTAAGGGTCAGTTCACACCGAGACGCGACGCGACGCGACGATGCAGGAAGAGGCCAGTAACTTCGCGCTGCACCGCGCGCCGCCGCGAGACGTTTCGCAACGTTGCGAGGCGCATAGTAAAACTGTCGGTCGACACGCCGTCGCGAATATAAAAACGTTCCGCTGCGACAAGACGCCGCGCGGCGTCACGAGGCGCAGCGCTGCATGAAGCAACGTATTCTAAATTCTCAGAATGAAATGTGTATAATTTCGCTTAGTAAATAAAGTTCTATTTTGAGTCACTCTATTAAAATGTGCGTGCAGCGTCGCGTCGTGTCGCGTCTCGGTTTGAGCTGAGCCTAATGGTGTTTTAGATTGAATTTTCAAAAGAATATTATAAATTTTAGGTGTCAAACTGCTGCGTGGCATTTGATAAGCTGTAATAAACTTTACCACTTGTCGTTCTCTGACATCGATCATTTCCAGGACTCCAGAGTGTGTGACGTACAGTAAAGTGTGCTCATCGTGCCACCGTATGTCACGTATTTGTTGTTTAGGATTCCTGGTCGTATCGGCAGTCATCACGAATTTGGGGCTGAAATAACATTATTGTTAATTTTATAATAATAATACCTAATAAAGTAGTTGATATGGCTCAAAAGGCTGCCCAACTGAAATGGGACTGGGCAGGACATGTCTGCCGCATGCCCGACAAACTGTGGGCCAAAGTAGCACAGGGTTGGTGCCCTGAAACAGTGCGGCGGGGTCGCGGCAGACCACGAAGGAGATGGCGGGACGAATTGGATAGATTCCGTCAGAACTGGCAGGAGGAAGCGCGGGCTCGCGAAAGATGGAAAGAGTGGAGGGAGGCCTTTGCCCAGGAGTGGGACAGAATAGGCTCATAAAAAAAAATAGTTTATTTCACACGACTTTTCATCATTATGACAACTAACTTACTAACTAGAAAATAACAGCCGCACGGATCGATCTGCAAGGTT
This sequence comes from Mythimna separata, assembly GCA_030763345.1. Lineage (NCBI taxonomy): Eukaryota > Metazoa > Arthropoda > Insecta > Lepidoptera > Noctuidae > Mythimna > Mythimna separata. Next base: position 693,040 of record CM061168.1, read on the forward strand.
AAGCAACGTTTGCCAAGGTTGGTCTGCGGATAGGTGATCATCTTAAGGCGACTCAAGTCAACATTTTTTCCATACAAATTTCGGGGGGGTTTTACTCCACTATTTGACCATGTACATGCAAAGTTAAACATGATATCGTTTTGTCTCATTATTAATTTTGTCTGTACGGAAGCAGAATTGTAAAATAATAAGCCAATAAAAAGTTACGAGCTTCTAAAGTTTCGTTTTTTTGGCTAATTTTAACACAACTTTGAGCGTAAATTAGAAATAAAAGAAGCATCAAATTTCAAAAACAAAGCCTGTACCGACACCACAAATTTATCGAAGAATTTAATACATTTTATTTGAAATTGATTGATGCAGTGGTTTTTTCGTAAAACCCCTTCTTCCAAAGGCCTTTTTGTATTTTATCACGCACGCCTTTTACTCAGAACTATCGTGCATCTCACTGAATAAAGTTACCCCCGGTTGCGGTGCGGGGGGACGACGTGTCACAGCGCCGCGCGCGGCTGCCTGAGTTTGGTTCAGTCAACTGCGGCCTATATCGTTCGTATGACGTGTATGTTGACTACCTAAAATATGTAAGCTTTATTAACCGACTTCAAAAAAAGAAGGAGGTTATCAATTCGACTGTATTTTTTTAAGCTATTGCATAGCTTCTATCGCGGGCCTTGAGCGTGGGGACCGAATCCAGAAATTCCGTAACGAAAAAACCTAGCACCCTCCACTCCGACCGCCCAATTGAACGAGACGGGTTTTGTGTCTGGTCCGAGCAACTGCCCAATTGAGCGAAACGGGTGTTGTGTCTGGTTCGGGCAACTGCCCAATTGAGCGAGATGGATGTTGTGTCTGGTCCGGGCAACAGCCCAAGTTTTTTTTGTTTAGTCTTTAGAGTGCATCTTGCGACCAGAGAGTTGTTATGTCTGGTCGGGCAACTGCCCAATTGAACGAGACGGGTGTTGTGTCTCGTCCAGGCAACTGCCCAATTGAGCGAGGCGGGTGTTGTGTCTGGTCCGAGCAACTGCCCAATTGAGCGAGACAGGTTTTGTGTCTGGTCCGAGCAACTGCCCAATTGAACGAAACGGGTGTTGTGTCTGGTTCGGGCAACTGCCCAATTGAGCGAGATGGATGTTGTCTGGTCCGGGCAACAGCCCAAGTTTTTTTTGTTTAGTCTTTAGAGTGCATCTTGCGACCAGAGAGTTGTTATGTCTGGTCGGGCAACTGCCCAATTGAACGAGACGGGTGTTGTGTCTCGTCCAGGCAAATGCCCAATTGAGCGAGGCGGGTGTTGTGTCTGGTCCGAGCAACTGCCCAATTGAGCGAGACAGGTTTTGTGTCTGGTCCGAGCAACTGCCCAATTGAACGAAACGGGTGTTGTGTCTGGTTCAGGCAACTGCCCAATTGAGCGAGATGGATGTTGTGTCTGGTCTGGGCAACAGCCCAAGTTTTTTTTGTTTAGTCTTTAGAGTGCATCTCGCGACCAGAGAGTTGTTATGTCTGGTCGGGCAACTGCCCAATTGAACAAGACGGGTGTTGTGACTGATCCGGGCAACTGCTGCTGCACAGCACGCCGGTCATGTGGCCTGCGTCCGCGGTCAATAGGAAGGTGAACTCAGTGCGGCGCCACAGCGCTATGTGAGGTGAGGTACACGACGCGGCGCGCGACCAGACGGGCGTTGTGTCTGATCATTATTGTGCAGTAGAAGGGTCTCAAAATAAGAAAACAAATGAAAATTTGTCTTTTTTTTCATTGCCGAGAAACGAACAAAGGTACGTAAGAGCGTTTTCACATTATCCGATCCGATATCGGTATCGGATGCCGATCCGATATCGGAGTAAGTAAAATGTATGAAATGCCGTGCTCCGATATCCGATATCGGGCTGGACAATATGAAAGACAGGTACATATTTCATACATTTTACTTACCCCGATATCGGATCGGCGTCCGACACCACACCGATATCGGATTGGATAATGTGAAAACGCTCTTAGGTATTATTTTAAATCTTTTGTTTTTCGAATTCGAGCGGCACACACCGCAACAACCGAAACGGTATGACATGTGTGCATCGTGTAATTTCGTTTTTATTCGGAATGGTTCGGAGCGGCTATGTGCAAAGCAGACGTCGCGTCGTGCGTGAGGACTAGCGTCTAACCGCTCATCACTGATACTATCTCTTTCGGGCACGATGTCAAGTGAGACAGCGTGCTTTATGGCCTCGCCCGCCAGTGAGTTCAAGCCCGCGCAAAGTGGGACCTTAACACACCGAGTTTTCTTCGTGCCTCGGAAAGCACGTTAGAGCGTTTTCACATCATCCGATCCGATATCGGTGTCGGACGCCGATACGATATCGGGGTAAGTAAAATGTATGAAATGCCGAGCTCCGATATCCGATATCGGGTCGGACAATATGAAAGACAGGTACATATTTCATACATTTTACTGACCCCGATATCGTATCGGCTTCCGACACCGATATCGGATCGGATAATGTGGAAACGCTCTTAAGCCGTAGGTCTCGACTCTCATTTGTAGATCTTTGGCAGTCGTTACGGATAGTCAGAAGCCAGTTAATCTGACTCCAGTCTTGCCATGAAGTACCGTGTTACCCCAGTTCATGGGTTGTAAAGGTCTGGTAGGCAGTCGCTTCTCGTAAAATACTGGTATTCAGCTAATTCCGGCTTGACTGGAAGCCGACCCCAATATAGTTGGGAAAAGGCTAGGTAGATGATGATAACTAAATACTACTTTCTCCTACAACCTAGGGGTTCATAAGTCAAGAGTGAATAGGTTACTTCTAGGCAAGTGTGCTCCATTGTCAACCGCGTTATTACTTACAATCAGAACAAATAATAAAAAAAGTGTTTAACTTAAATGTTCTGAAGATACAAGGACTATAAAGCTGGCTGCTAGTCTGCTCCCGACTTGGACTAAATAAATAAATATAAATTATAATTATATATAAATAAAACCAACCCCCCCCCCGATTCATACATTCAAATGTTTCAAATACATAAGATTACAAACGTTTTTGTTTCTTATTGTCGATTTGCGAAAAACTGCGCGAAATTTCATATACTGTGTGCTATGATGCCGTATTACGTACAACAAAACAGATTGCGGAATATGATAAGCTGCCAGTTGCATGTTATTTTTTTATTTAAAGCGCAATTGTCATTTATTATTATGGTGTAGAATAAAGTTACCATAGTAGAAGAAATAATTAGTTCTCCATCTTCTGCAGTTGTGGACGTTGTGGTGTAGATTTCTAAATTACTTGAGCTGATTTTTTTTTTGTGTAATAAGAAATCTTCTGCAGTTTAATGGGCCTACCACACGCACAAGCTTCACCACAGATCTGCCTGTGCAAACCGGTTTGTGCACGGAACACCGTGTAAAAATGTATGACTTTTACCAACCACACACAAAGGGTTCCGGTGGTAGGTCCATAATGGGCCCATAATGGACCTACCCCACGCACAAGTTTCACCACAGTTTTGCCTGCGCAGGCCGGTTCCGTGTACAAAATAGTCTGTGCAGGTAAAACTGTGGTGAAGCTTGTGAATCTGGTAGACTCCAACTGTGAGTTCATTACAATGAATATTAGGTAATTAGTTAGTTACCTTTATTGAAAGGTAGGAAATCATGACATTTTCCGCTCTAGGGTGTAACGAAAGGGCGTCACATTTACTGAACTTTCAGAAATTTTCTCACGTAGGCGAGCAGTAAGAGAGGATTTTCCAAAATTCAACTTCTAAGGGTATAAAAAAAGGATCCAGAGCTTTAATGGAACACGCGGTCGAAGCCCTGGTAGAAGCTAGTTATAATAACCCTATTGAAATAGACTTATCTTCATGAGAAAACCATTCAATAGGGTTAGACGAACTGAAAGGTTTGTATTAATATTTTTTTAATGATTATGATATCGTAAAAAAGTCAAATTATATTTTAATCCACGTATAACTTAACTCTCTGCAAAATACAAAAAAAAACTTAAGAAAATTTAAATTTTGCGAGTTACCCTGGCGCTTGTGTAATTTTTGTACAGATTTGAATTGCAAATATCAGATCGCAAAAAATAATTAGGTATTTTTTTACAGTTTTCATTTTTTCAACACGTGAGAATTTTGTTTATGTACATACCTATACCTATTTTTTATTTATTTTATTCCAAATTATAAACGAAACCCCACAGAATTGTTGCAATTAATATTTTCAACAATTCATAGGGCATAGAGGTATGCTATTCTAATTTTACGCATTTCAAAAAGTTTGACGCAATTTGGATGACCTCATCTGTATGTAAATAAAAAGTAATTTCTTACATATTTATGGTCTAAAATGGTTGCGAAAAAATCATTTTCAGTATAAATCTGATTGCTGTTGAATGTCATGACGTAATTCGCATAATCTCGTTAAATCCGCTGATCATATGATCAATCAGCTGATATGTCAAAATATTGTCGTGCAGGGTAAATAAATAAATAAGTTTAAATATACTTACGTATATGCATCGAGCAGGAGTGGCTTACTATTTCCATTGAGGCCTATTGCTATTTGGTCTGTAAATTCATTTAGAGCCAAACATTTTGTGCCAGTTCTTTCATAAAAACCAATACTTCTGATATCTGAAATAAATTAAGAGATTACACTACCACCTCATAATATTTTAAGAAATTCGTAATTAATTGTGAATCAAGTTTTTGGTGACATTTTTTCGAGTGAAGCCCAGTGGCTGCTTTAATTATGTAGTAGCAATTAATTCCTAGTAGATATTGTAAAAAAACTGCTGTTGTTTTGTACCTTAAGTATCTACATGTCTGAATAACCTATCACATCCTGCGAAACAAGACACAATAGTAAAACAATAACAGCGCGGTCTCATGCAACTGGTCGGGGATTCATTAATTAATATGGAGAATAATGTAAAAAAGGCGTGATCTCTGTAAAATAGGGTGAAGCTAGCCAAGAAGGTTAACTTGATACAGTTGCTGCCAAATATTGTAAATAAGTTACATCCTCATTGTAATGCAACTCAAAGTAACAGTACCAAGTAAAAACTAACGTTTGAATCCCCGACCGGTCTCATGAGACCGCGCTGTCATTGTCTTACTATTGTGTCTCGTTTCGCGGGTATGTGATAGGTTAAACTTAACACTGGCTTAGGCTTAACTTTGTCTGCATGGCAAGACAAAAAACAAAATTATTTACAAATATCTCAAGAACATGTTTCTTATGAAAATTCCTACATCTATAGAATATCTGTTGAGTTGATAGTTTACCTCAGTTACACTTACTTGGTTCATCCCCTCTCAATATGTATGTAGTATTGCTATTATCATCTTTACTAAATCCGTAGAACCTTAATTCATTACTAACATAAGACCCTGTTACAACTGTTAGTTGAGCTCCAGTATCCAACACTTCTACTGCAGTCACTTCCTTTTGACCATTTCCGTGACAATTCTGTATGTGGTACTGTAACCATGGCCTCTTTTTTGGATTGTTTGCTAAGTATACGGCCAAACAACCATCTCTGAAAAATTTTAAATGACAATTTAAATATGTAGGTATTATTATATTTTATTAGAAAAATATTTATGACTGCAAATGCACAACCAAGCCTGCATCTCTGCACCTCTTGAAGTTCCAATACCTTTAGTTTGCAAATAGTTTGTAATAAAATAGAATATATACTATTTAAATTCGGTATGAACACCCACTCTATTTTGTTTATATCAAAGACACTAACCTGTTTCCACTAACTATATAATTGTTTTTTATCACAAATCTGGAGATATCATGGGTCCTCACATCTTGCCGTTGTATCTTAGGTACATCCACTTTCCATAAGGCTTCTCTACAGTTTGGAAATCCTTTCCTATTTGTTGGGTAACAGTGCAGTTCAGAGCCCACAGACACTAGTAAGATTTTTGAGTTGTGGAATGTTAACCATGGCATGTAGTTGGTGTAATGATTGATAACCACCTGGGGAGCACAACATTAAATCATGATCATGGTCATGGTAAGTTGTATTATTGAAAAGGTAATTTATGTGTATATACCTTACTTTGGTAATAACCTTTACACCAGTTATATGAAGTTCTGCATCGATTAAACCATAATTCATTTGACTTACTGAAAGATAGGTAGATAAATTATATGCAACACTAGAACAACGGAACAGTTAGAATAATAAATATAAACTTTTAATTATGATGGAGTGATAAATACTGAAGTAATTGGGATTGGAAATCATTGTACCTGCTGTCTGTGAAGTCAATCATCAGTCTGTTTCGGGCATGGGGTCTCCAAATAGTGTTATCATTTTTAATTAGATCATAAAAAATCTTACAAGATAGCATTACATTATGAAGATCTGATAAGTTTAACCGCTTAAAAATATTCACTAATATATCAACGGGTAATAACTGTATATTATCAGCCGACATTGTACTTTTTCTATGTCATAATGTTTTAGATTGGATCATTATGTATTTAATAATTTATATTTTGTAAGCTTATTCTTATCAAGTTAGTCCAAACCCCATGACAGTACAGTATTTTGTCAAAAATGATAACTAGAAAATTGACAGTTGACATTGACACTAGTTTTTTTTTATTAGTCCTAAGAGAAGCTACAATCTTTTGGCCATATTGCCTTGTTTTACGTTTATTTTTCTTGCATGACAATGTCTATCATAGTGACAAGAGATGTTACCTTTTTTTTCTTGCTAAGGTTAGTCAACACATTACACAACACAACAACAACACACAAAATTCTTAGCTCCATTTTACCGAGATCACTTCTGTTTCAATTATTCTAGATAGTGTCCAGTTGTGCAGTCACTTGATGGGCCTATCACACGTACAAGCTTCACCAGCCTGCACTTTGTACACGGAACACCTATATGAAACTGTAAAACTATATGAGTTTAAACAACCACACGCACGCTGTTTTATGTACAAACCCTGGCCTGTGCAGGCAAAACTGTGGTGAAGCTTGTGCGTGTGGTAGGCCCATGAGATATATAACTATCTATGTTGCTATGCTAAGTAGCATTCACTTTGGAGCGGAGGCTGGAGTACCTAAAAGACACATCGATTAGCGTGGCAATATTATCAAAGCAATTTGGTAATCTGTATTGAATGATATAGTACTTGCTAACTCCATAATACATTTACAACATCATCATCAATGACAGCAGGATAGAAATAGATAAAAATTGCTAAGTGTGAAAGGGATGCTGGATGTAAAAGCGTAACGAACGTTTTCTCAATCTCTTTCCAGTGGGTCGACACTGCCTTAGAACAGAATTCGAATAGTGATAATGTACACAAAAAGCTACCTTATTTCCCACAACATAAGGTTTAAATTAAAATGAGTAGACATTTCAAGAAATGTATCCAAATCATTACCAACCGACAGATACTAACATTTTTTTACTATTAGTTTGGTACAACTGCGACAGAGTAAAAAAAATGGCTGACTGACATCCAGCATCTTGTCATTTTTGATTTTATTCTAACTTGTTCGTTCCGTTTGAATTTGAGTTCAATCGTTTCTGCGAGCGAATAAATAGATAAAAACTACATAAATTTATTCCGCATTATGTGCAAAAGTGATATTGTCGCTTATTGAACTGTGTTTTAGCGCCCGTGTTACCTTTAAGTAGTGATTTACTTGTGAATTGAAAAGGACTTCAATTTCTCTAGCGTACCTAAGTACTTAGTTACTTAGTGATCAAGTTTTTAAAACGAATTTCAAACCACACCAGGAACATGGAAAATTGTCGCTACAGGAAGTGTGTTATTTGTGGCATACGTAAGTTGCCCAAATCTAGCACAGTTCTTGCAAGTTTTCCTTTAGACCCTGACCGGTAAGTGCGACAGCCAGCAGCCACTACATTTTCTGTAATTAATAATTATATCATATGAAATAAGTTTTTAACATTGAAATGTTTTCTAGGTGCCGATTATGGGTCAAAGCATCAGGAATTGAAGATTTCGTACATGTACCAATTGAGAAGTTGCATCAATTGAAATACGTTTGCGGATCTCATTTTGCCCCTGAATGCTTTAATGCAAAAGGAAACCGTTTACTGAGTTCTGCAGTGCCAACTTTGAGACTCAATAGGCCATTGCTGTCTGATGACCTTTTCGCTGAGTTTCCTTTGCATGTCAAATCTTACTATGCAAAATTTGAAAAAGGTAAGATACTGTGTAACTTTATGTAATAAAGTATATAAATACCAAATCAAATCTACATAAATAATTATATGAAGTATGTATTGTATCTTTTGTCAACTTTCTTTATATTTCAATTAATTTTTCCAGGTGAATCTTCTAAACATCGACAGACAGAGATTTTGCCAGTTGAAACAATCCCTAAAGTCACTAAAGATAGTGATGATCAGGCACTGAATTTATCAGGTATTTAACTTTATATTCAACTAGCTTCTGCCCACGACTTTGTCCACGTGGAATAGTTACTTTGGGCTAGCGCTACGTCAACCCGTGACTAGCGCGTTCAAGTAAACAAACTCTTCACCTTTATAATATTATAATTATATTATTATTAGTATAGATTTATTAATTAGTTCTGTCTATTCCAAGTGAACACCATATAGGGATGACATAAAACTCTGTACAGATAATAGCATAGTGCTAACTACTAATTTAACTTTGAAATTTCAGATAAAAAGGTGATTGCAACAGTAAAAAAGCCATCTGGTAGTGATGATTCTATACCAATTCCATCAACATCAAAGGCACCCATGCATCTGACATTCAAAAGAAAAGAAGGTAAGAAATATTTGTATTTGTCTCATACTAAATGCCTATGATGGTAAGATTATTATGTGTTAGACAAAGGGCCTGTTTCACAATGTCCGAGTAGGGACTACTCACTGAATAAATTCAAAAATGTGACCGAATTTGTATGAAATTATCTGTCAAGTAAGATACTCGAAACTTAATCATAGGTGGTGAAATAGGCCCCAAGGGCGTAGGGAGTAGTGCCTACTCGGACATTGTGAAACAGGCCCTTTGTCTAACACATAATAATCTTAATAAACAGTAAGGGCTTACTGTTTATTAAAGTTCTGAATAAAAGAACTGAAAAATAATCCCTGTGGAACGATCTGACTGTTAGCTGGGTACAGTATAGAAAATTTAAAATCAACTATTTGCTATACATGTGTATGATATATATTCACTTATGAAATAATATAAAACTGGCGACGCCTGCAATAGTCATGATTCTGAACCTGAGAATTTAAAAAAGGTGGTGAATAAATGAACACGATGGCCGCAACGGAGTTATAAGAAAAAAATAGGAATATTTTGAATTTTCCGAAAATCACCCAAACAGTTGTTAATCCCACCTACAAAACTAAAATGCTCGTTAAATTTGCAGCTCACGCGTTAAGCAACACGATGGCCGCAGTTCTGAAGATGATGGCGGCGTCAAGCAACAGCAACGCAGAAGACTACAACAATACAGCTTTTGTTGTCGAAGAAATGGACAAACTTTTTAATTGGACCAATGGACCAGCATCACCAAAAGATGTGATACCTCGAAAACGGGAAAATGTATCAGAAAAAACTAATCACCAGGAATCTTGGAACTATTATTTAAAACACATTGATTCAATACAATTTTTGAAGTCAGACTCGTTAATACGCTTACGAAATGTACGATGTATAAACGGTTTTAAAATATCTTTGAAATCGTTAAAAGATATTTGGTATTTTTTAAATAAGGAAGCTAACTTCAAGTATTTAAATTTACGCCAACTTAACCAACATTCCTTGGAAAATTTATTTGGGACCATAAGACAGCACAGTGCAACTAACAGGAATCCAACTTGCAGACACTTTAATTCCGCTTTAAAATCTAGTATAATTTCTGATTTATCAGGACCACATAGCCGTGGCTCCAATTGTGAAATTTATTGCAACAAATTATTCATATCTCACCGTGAAATAACAAAATCATCGGAATCTGTATTAGTACCTCCTTTGCAAGCATTGGATTCACAAAATTGTGATAACCAGACATATGATTACCCTGTGCTATCTTTGCCTGAAGAATATGAAATTGAATTAGTTGAAGATTATTTTTGTAACTTTGAAGAACAACCAACTGTCTATGTTAGTGGATACTTAGCTGGCAAAGTTCTTAGCAAATTTAATTGTGATTGTTGCCAATTTTATTTAAAGGAGGACAATCCAGATCTAAATAATCCATTGTACAAGTGGATATCTTTAAAAGAATGGTGGCAAGATAAGGTTTCTCTAACTTATCCTAAAATCAAGCTATGTTTTCTAGTCTCTGAAGCTAAACACATGTATATGACTCAAGTCTTGCCTAAACTGCATCAGAGACACAGCTCAATTTTGTACTTAGCAGCTGAGTACACACTGCAGTATGCAATGGTTTAAATGTAATACACATTGTAAAGAAGTTACTGATTATTTGCTTAGCTTTTTAAGTAAATTGTTTATTAGGAAGTCATGTAAAATTAAAAATGACGACTTTGCAAAGTCTGAAATTAATGAAGCAGACAAAATCAAAAAAGCCCAACAACAAAATAAAGATTTGTAAAATATTATTTTGCATTTATTATTTAAAATGTTATGTAGAAATATCATTCATGGCTTAGTTAGTATTATTTTTTCTTAGTTTAATAAATGTATACCCAATAGCCATGATTGGTAATTTTATGTAACATATTTCTGAAGAAAATAAAAATTAAAAATTTGAATAGTAATTCCGCCGAGTTCATCGATAGTGAGTACATCACTATTTCATCGATACAATGAGGATACAGTCGATAAACATGCACAACACTAGAGCTGTCAAAAAAATATTGTTAAGTTGGCAGCATTGACAGCGCTATTGTTCTTAGGTTGCTCATAAAAACGATACATTTCTTTTTTGTGTGCGTGAGCTCAACTCAATGTTCTAGAGTGCCGTCTCTTAGAACGTAGTGATTACATACTCTTTGATCTCTTTCGTTTGTAGGGTCAAGAAAATACTAAAAACTGAACGGAAACGATTACAAAATTAAATGTGATATACGAATTTGTGTAGCGTTTATGTTTAAGTTTGTTTAGTTCTTCAAAGGAAATTTATGTAAACGAGCTTTTCGATGGTTTCTTGAAGAAGTAATTGATTTGTTATTGTCTGAAAATAAACGTCGTCAAAATAAATCTTTGTTGTTTTATGCCTGCACTGCAGAAGTGGCCGTGGCCTCTATGGATTTATTTAAGGGTACGTATTAAAGATGATTGTTTTGTTAATTTGTGAGCAAAGTCACAGCTGTAACACAGGAGTAAATGTCAGTAATGAATCCTTCCACGCGATTACGTCGAACTCTATCAAGGCCGCGGACCGTGCTGTCCCGTACCTGGCACGCGATACTGAGTTCAGAGTTGGAACTACTGCGGAGTGGTGTGCGTTAGCGTTCAGTGGGTGGATCTCGATATCATAATATTTTTATCGCGGGTTGAGTAGCGGCTGGTCGTGCGGCAGCTCTGTCAAACAATCGCTAGCAGGTCGTTCTGTGCGCAGTGTGTTGCGATCTTTGTCCTCGCCTTGCCGCATTCGTGTTCGAAACTACGATTTACTAACGCAGTATCATAGTCATAGACTTAACAGAGAATAAAGTGATGTTTTTGATACTGCTATAAGTGTTTCCAATAAGAATCAACTAACAAGTGAGTTTATGTGCGATTTTTTGTAAAATTTGTTTACCATTATTTTATTAAGTGTGTTAGTGAATTGTCAAGTTCTATGAGTCATATGTTACTAGAATCGTCAAACAAGTTATGTGAGAAGTAATTTTTTGCTTTATTGTCTTTAAATAACTGGAAATACCACAATTTATAATTGTGTAGTCATCATAATCATTCAACTGTAGGACAGAAGCAGGTAGCAGCAATCTGTTGAAAACATCAACATTCTCACATCACTTCTCAGTACTTCTATTTATACTCGACCTATGTTCATAAAACATCTGAATTACTTCACAAACTTGTTAAGGTCCAGTTTAATTTATACAGAGGAGGAATTAGTTACAAGTCTGAGTAGTTCTAATACATTAAAATTCTAATTATGAAATAGCGAAGCATAACAGTAAGTTGTTGATATTCAAGGCTAAAGTATTATGAATTATTTATTGAATTAACAGATACTTAAACATGTTTTTGTTAGAAAAAAATACTCCAGGGCTCTGCAGCAACTTCAATTATGAAAGTAATTCATTATTTGCTCTTCAATGGGAAAATTTACCAACTTGTATATGAATAACATTGACAAAGGCTATTATTTTATACTTTTGTGGTTAGAAATTGTATAATAATATGATGAATCAAACCAGCAGTTTTTTTTTATAATAATATAATAACTTAGCATGCTCAATAATAATATTTGTCCGCAGACATGAAGGGCCCAACACGGCCAGCTCCCAGTGTGCCTGGCATGCCAGTCAACAGATACTCCCCTGTTACAAATTGGGATGACGACCCCTTTGGTGCAGATGTCTTTGAGCCCTCACCACATTTCACACAGAAGAAGAAACCTCCACCTCGTCCACCACCACCAAAGATCAACAAACAACCTGATATTCCTGCTAAACCTTCGCATTTTATAAGAAGGCCCACAGTGCTCACTTCTCTATTAACTCGTAATAAATCTAAAACAGTAGTGAATAATCAAAACGTGACTGTTGTCCAACATAGTATGATAAAAGAAGCAAACAGTGATGTGGACACTCATAAAATGTTTCCTAAATGTGAACCAAAGAATGTGCAGACGGGTGCTCTGATAGATCTGTCGTCGCCTCCCAGCTCGCCCACGTTCACCACCAGGTCCAGTAGTGATGGGCTCAGTGTAGACAGCTTTGGTTCAGATGCCACTACATCTACCAACCATCACAATGCTCACAATGGTGGTAACGCATCACAAGCTGAGAGTGGGTTTGAAGATGATTTTGATCTGTTCCTTAACACAAGGAAGCCTGTAAAGGAGGATACACTGGACGATTTCACAGCTCTTGACCCATTTTCGCCTCAACCAGTCACGAACTTATCCAGAAAACCTGCCTTGAAAAAAAAACCTATTTTAAGTAAGGAAAATGTATATGAAGTATCAAATAATTTTACGAGCCACGTATCAGCTCCGGCGCCGATGCTGAAGGGGCCGACGATAATCCGAGCGAAGCCGGCCAGGCCGAAGCCTCCTGACAACTCGGCCTTGTTGAAGACTACGTTCGGAAACAGCTTCCCGGTGACCACCATGACCGTGAACACCACCACGCCTATACAAAAAGTTGCCAACGGATTTGGCGATAGTTTCGTAAGTCAATTTTTCATACTTTTTGATTTCTCTTTGGTTTCGTAAACAGTAATTACTTAAATACATTTTACTTGTGTAGAATTTTGAAATTTAGGCTTACAATTTAGAAATGTACAGTTTCTAATCTCGATTTCAACTGAATTACATAGGTAATCATAATAAAGTTAAAGTTATGATTACCTATGTAATTAATAGTAGTATAATAGTTCTTTATCCAATATAAATCTAGTTTTCTTAGACTATCTTTCAGGAACCATTCAAATAATGATTCATTGATTGAAGCTGTTTTAATCAATGAGTATAATTCTGTTATCAAAAATAATTTCCCAATGATTAGATACCGGATATCTCTCATTAGTCAGCTACGATGTGTCAGGGAAGCTTTTTGAAATTAATTGATTTCACGTGAGACGGCAGGTATTTACCTCCGTGTGCGAAAATATTCTAAACAAAAAAGCGGAGGCATGATAGCAGGTCGTGTGTCGGCACTACAGACTACAATGCTCGCAAGGCATGCATGCTATTTGTGTTCATGACCGTACCATTCATTAAGGGGCTTTAAAATTTGCGCGATAATTATCACAATGTCCGTGAGCTCTTTGTTTAAATTGTAAGTTTTCATTAAAACGGTATAAAATAAGCCGCAGCGGTTAGCTGGCTATCGCGTTACCTTTGTTATCTATGTCGCGCTTATGATATTTATAAAAGTCATCAACTTAGATTTCGATCAAACTTGTTTATCGCTTGTTTTATTTATATAGAGCTACAAGATTGCGAATAATCAGTGTTTTGTATTAGCTAATAATATGGCGCACATTAATGTTTCGCAAGTGCGTCTGCTGACCATGCGTCAGACCTTCGACCGTAAGTTTAACCACGCCAGTGAGCGGAACACTTGAACGACGAAAATCGAATTTAACCCAGTTCATTTACCTACTTTCGGTTAGAAAACCACGATGAGCTTAAAAGTAACTAGGTATTTGGTTTTCCTGTTAACGAAATTACCTATAGTTTTAAAGTATTAACCCGGAACTTGGTAGCTGTAAAAGCGACAAAAACGTGCTTTTAACAACTATGTTTATTATTATGTTAAGTCACCTGGCTCACCTTCGACAGTGAAATATGTTTTTCATCACAATTGATGAATTGATAAAAACATAGGTATGAGATAGATGATAAGTACATCACCATGCAGCGATGTTTCGTATCATTTTAGTATCTTCTCGAACATCTAGTAACCTGTTTATCTCGAATTCTCATATTTATCATTTTGGAGACAAGCATTAGACATCATTTTGTACGTAATGCAGGTCTAGTACACTAGTATTCTAGCGCTGTTTAGACATTACGCAATGATGGATAAACAGAACGCGTCATTAGACTTGTTATTAAGATTACAAAACAGAATGTTTAACTTTAGAGATTAGCAAGAACAACTCGTAAATCGCCTATTAGCGGCTTTATTAACATCCAACAAGAAACACAAAGGTGATCTTGGTGTCATGACCATGACTCGGACGGAATTTTAACTAAGAAGACATATTTTGAATGCACGGTAGTATGCCCCAACTCAGGTGATTTGGCGCAGATACGGAAAAAGCCCATTTTCGCGCATACAATACGCTAATTAAATACTTGTGATGCTCAAAAAAATACATTTTACAGTGCCCACTTAAAAATAGCCCAGTGTTAGTATTTACAGATTTATAATAGCGATAACCTTCAACCATTTTATATAACGTTCCATACTAAGAAGCGTTAAAATGAGTGTTGAGAATCGTTTCTCACACGCTATAGATTCAATCATCTATGGTAGAATTGATAACGCCCGTGCTTATGTTATCGATTTGTTTCAGGAATCAAAGTCGTTCGGCTGGGATGACGCCGAGGAGGAATGTTCTCCGGAGCGGGAGCTGTCGCCGCCGATGCCGACGATCCCGCCGCCGCCTCCCCCACCAGACGCCGACGACGACGTGCCGACCTGGACCGCTGACGTGCCCGACTTCACCCCCGATCAACTTGCCACCTACGATGAAGAAGAAGAGCCATACGCGATTGCTCTTTTTGACTACTTCACTGATCATCCGGACGATTTATGCTTTTCGGTAAGTGCATTCGAGACTGTAGAGAACTTTCCTGAGCTTTGAAGCTTGATTTATTCACAGATTTATTAGATAAATAATTCGTTTCCTCAATATCATTTCATCTGAGAGAACACGGAATTCGCGATGCCTTGATATACAATTTGCGAATATTAGGCGGTTTTGTTTGTTTACATCTCGTGGCTGGTGGCCAAAACACCTGCGTATTTTTAGAAATTGTTATGTAGGTGTAAGTATCGGGATCGTCATTGGCTTAAAATTCTGTGTCTTAGAGCAAGTTTAAGGTCAATATACCATTATTTATGCACTTTCAATACATCTGTTTTTCATGTCACGTCGTTCGGAATTCGATAAGGTTGGGAATTTGCGCAAACGTCTGATAATGGTTGATTGCATTACATTGACCCATTACACACTGATTTCTAATCAATCGTCGAAGTTCGAGGTTTCATTGGAAATAACTCCCCTTTATGAACCACTCGCCAGTCATGGGTAATAAATAAACAGCTAATAATGGTCTTAACTAGCAGAAAAACGATCGCCGACTTTGCTTATATTGCCTTTCAGTAGCAGTTCCTCATAAGCAGAGTATAGGTGCATAGATCGTCTGTAAACTTAAATGCTCAGCATTTTTCCTAAGACATCATCATGATCGATCCATTGTTTTATCTGCATGTACAGTCAATGAACAATATAGAAATATCAATAAACAATCACATTCAGGGTTGCAGATTTGCTTTTCAACAAAAACATTCTATACTCCGTCGGTTTAGGTAGTTAACTAAAGGTAAACAATCTTGGCATGTCTTTTTATCTAAAAGTTGTCTATAAATTGCATGTAAAAATCTTTACAAATAGGTATTTACCTAAATCGATGTTAGCTAATAAACTAAATTTAAATAATCTTTGTGTATATTATATACGACCTCTTTAATATAAAAAGACATACCAAGACTGTTTACCTTTAGTTAACTACCTAAACAAACGGAGTATAGAATGTTTGTATTCTTACCAGTCGATGATCACGTAGTGCGATGGTTACGAAAACGAGGAATTAACACATTTTTATATTGTATTTTATTTTTATTTAATACGAAACAGGCTTGAACGGTATTACATAGTATTTATGTTGAGTCAGAATTATATTGCCGACTGAGGAAATGTAATTTATTTTCTCTACCAAACCTTCTTTGGTATCTAACCTATTTTTTATCAAAGTAGGTAACTTTTTTAATGAGACGATCACACTTTTAGATGCACAGCAAATAAAGAAGAATTAAATCTAGAAATACGACGTAGGAAGGTCTATTAGGAAATAGCAAGCAATCTTGATGCTTTTAGTCCTGATATGGAAAAACTAGGTGACATTAATCTCCATTTAAATGTCTTTGTTCGCAGACTAGACATAATCATACTTATAACTGTGATAAAATCGTAATTTGCAGTGTATAACCTAAAGTATAGTGTACAGAAGACAAGCGTAATTAAAGTGATATCTTGGGCTAGCGAGACGCGTAAGTTTTCGCCGTGCACTACTTTCGAATTCATACAAGTTGCGTATTTATAGTATGAACATTATAGGAGCGGTTTATTGCTAGAACATTGGTTAGGCAACCACTGTGGGCCTCATTAGGCTTATATTTTATTCTATACTAGCTTTTCAGCGGCTTCGCTTGCGTTGTAGTAGAAAATTATACTAGGGAACATAATCCCTGGATAAAAAGTGCTATATGGTATTCCAGGACATAGTTTATCCTTATGCTAAATTTGTTCAACCGTTTAAGCGTGACGGAGTAACAAACTTTCGCCTTTATGAGTAATGGAAATTCATTTACTCAATAAAGGTAATTGTGTAAGTAGGTAATACATATAGCTATTATAACAACTTATAACTTTATCGTAGCATAGTTGCTACATGAATTTAAATGTAGAATGGGTTAATGTCCTAATAAACACAGTTCTATTGATATTTGTATGGGCGTTAAAATTATGCTAATTTTATACTAGCTAACCCGATAAACGCTGTCCTGTCTTAGCTATGCCTATGGTGTAAAACGCGTGAAAGTTAAATAGTCGTAATTTTCCGAAATTATCCCAATTTTTCTTCCCGTCAGAACCCTCCAAAGTATTAGGCAAATCGATAAATTGGTCCTCAAATTATGACGTCAGCAAGGGAAAAAGGGTTTTTTATACTCTGCTGGTTTATTCTATGTGCTCCCTTTTCTTGGTTATCAGAAAAGAAGTAATAAACTATGCTCCCTTTTCCTCTTTCCGGCTGAAAACGTTTTCATCCTGAATGGGGTCTTGCCACTTAAAACGAACAAAAAGAAACTGCATAATGCATAAAACCTAGCAGATGTATTGCCAGATAACAATTTACTTTGTAAAGGACACTCAGCATTCAAAGGCACAAGTCTATGACGTTACTAGCGTGCTCACAATGCTAACCAATTGTTCAAATTTACAACGATAACTTTTATTGGTTGTTTTTCCGCATTACCATATGCATTGCCATTCTACAGTGGAACACATGTCGTGACGTAAGCGCCACACAATGAGCCCGGTATCCGTTACGTTAAAAACGTGGCTGGAAGATGTAATCGTACCGTTCACACTTTCCGGGAATTCGTTGTTTTGGGGCGTACATCGTCGTGTCTGTTTTCAGTACCTAATCGGTATTGTTTATATCGTATTGTGACGTTTCACGCGTGTTGGCAATTTTATTGATAAAATGTTTTGCATTGAGCGCGGCTTTATCACTCGGACAGGAACTTGTTATCTTGGGCACTTCCCCTATTATTGTGTTGATCGTTTCACAAGATTTTATTGACACCATTATTGTAATGGAAATTCCTCAATTTAATGTTAAATATTTTATACAATCATGTTAACTTGTATCATTTAGGTATTGACTTAAGCTAATTTAATTTTCGCGAGTTTGAGTCACCTTTCTCGTTTGCGGTGTGTATGTAATAGATTTAAGTAGTGGGTTTAGCACTTTAGCGGATGAAAACGTCAGCGTTACGCGAAGCCACATGCCGCATGGAAAAATCCAATTAAACCAATTTAGTTTATTAAACTGTATTACTGTATGGCAGCCCCGACAGGCGTGTTTGGCAAAACTTCCACGTGGATCTAGAACTAATTACGAAATGTTCATGCAGTCATTGGAACTAATAAAACCTCTGCTTGGTCTGATAAGAATCAAGAGCAATACAAGGCAGTCTCATTCTTTATTTTTTCAGTAATAAATGAAAATATTAACAACTCGTTGATCCTAACAAAAATAAAGAAGCTCTAGATGTTTTAAACGCGGCTTGCAACGTGTAAGCATATACCTATCTCATGTCTCTGTATCTACACAATTAATTAATTTCAAAGCGATTTCTTTGCTTCAAAACTAGCCGTTTCTGCTAGTATTACACTACAAAGAAAGGTTCATGAAGCAAATGTGACTATAATCAGCACATCACGCTCGACGAACGCATCGGTGGTCACAGTGTGTTGCCAAAGGCACTCCTCACAATGTAAAGAACATAACTTTCATTTGACCATAAGTAAAAGTACATAAGCAATTAATAGTTTCTCTCAACTACTGTCTTTTGCATAGCAAGTTGAGCATGTGTATGTAAGTAGTCGTATACAAAGTTTCATGGAAAACGGGTCATCCAGTTCCAAGAAATCGGCTAAAACGCGCATACGCATTTCAAATTAGGTTCATTGGCTTAGCAGACTCAGAGGTTTACCGTCATCATCATATGACTATGTACAATGTACCTATACTTATGTATATTAAGCACTTTGCGACCACAAAGTACATACAGAAGTTTTTTTTTTAATTACAGAGGATTTTGTGGTTCAATGAACATTAACAAAAAGTAGGATGCGTACTGAAACTTTACAATAAGGTTTCAATATCAATTCGACAATATAACGTTTTCTGATGTTTACAAATACAATTCGCGGTATTGAAACGTACGACGCACATTTATTTGATAGCTACATGATATAATTATTATCATTTGTTTTGAAGACACACTTCAGTTTTATATTGTGTCGCAGAAAATATTGCGATGCGGATTAAATTAAACTGTTTTCTTTGTGTCTGTGTACTCTAGATACAATATCTAATCAGATAAGTGCTATGAATTAGGTAACTCATTTTAAATAAGTATGTTTTAAATCGTTTAGGAACGTTTTGTAAACAAGCCTAAGATTAGATCCGGTAGATAGACATCCAAAAATAAACTGTTTATTGAACGGGGAATACATTACCGCTATAGTAAAACACCTACTATTATTGTCACTGTATTTCAACAGTAAACTATCGTGACGTCACAGAGCGATGTCGTCGTTCTGATTATACAGGGAAAGTTAATGAAGTCAATAATAAAACCTCCTGATGTCTTTAACCTGCACAATGCGTAGTTCGCAATCGCAAGTGATTTAACTAAAAGACAAACACGCAACGTTTCGTAATTATGATGATTAGTGAATCAGAGCGGGTCATGAGTTCAGTGCATTATAAATCTTACTAACAATTGCACGTTAGTGTTGGTATTGGTAGCGAGAATAAGATACATAGAGGTCAGAACGCTTCGCTTCTCGCAGAAGGTCGAATCCTTAATGTAGGATGTACTTATCGCGTGAGCATCATTTTAATAGGTCACTAATTACAGCTGATCAATTGAATTCGCGTCCTCTGATACCATTGACCATTCATTAGTCAATAGACGTATAATATTAATTGAATTGGCGTTACTAGCTTCAATGTCAGCTAGTACACTTTGTTTTTATTCTCCTTTGTTATTATTGCTTGTTAGCAAGTTGTCGTCAGTAGGTAATTGTTGTGTGACGTTATTTGTTGGCAAAATCTGTTTTCCAGTGTATGGTCTCAGAGTTAATAAACTCATAAAGAAAAAAAAATTTGGAGGACAGCTTTCTGATTATCGCCGGTTTCTAAATGCTGCCGTTTAAATCGAGATAATTGCGTCTGCGCAGAATGAGGTTAGAATAGATAAATACAGCAGTTCAATGTCTCAAGATCAATTTTTTATAATTTGCAGGCCAACTCGAGGATAAAGTTGATACGGCGAGTGGATCACGAATGGCTTTACGGCAGTTTGAGGAGCGGCGCCGAGGGCCTGTTCCCGAGCAACTACGTGGAGATCAAGGTGCCGCTGCCGAACGAGGCCGCGCCGCCGCCGCCGCTGCTCGGCGTCGCGCTCGCGCTCTACGACTTCGAGCCCGTGCAGCCCGGCGACCTGCGCTTCGCCGCCGGCGACACCATACAAGTCAGACATAAAATCAACGAAGAGTGGTTCTTCGGTGAGTGCAACGGACTGAAAGGACAATTCCCCATTAACTATGTTCAGATGAGTTAAACAAGGAGTTCAGGCGGAGCAGTCCCGCACCTCGGGCCCCGGTGGCCAGATAAATTGCAAGTAACATGTGATAGTGCTACACCAAGACTGACGTCTCCCATATTGTATTTTACCACTTCCTAGTGAGATATGGCAGACTTTACGGTCTATTTTTGATGGATATTTGTTTTTCCTAGGTGCATTAAGATTTTCTGTAAGAGGAGAACAATATCCGTCCCCAGTTATTGCTAATGAAATTATACCTAATGAACTTCCAAATACATCAGAGAATGAAGTGTGAGCCATGGATTTGTACAATTATAATGATTTATTTGCGTTTTCGCACTAATGTTGCCATAATAACGTAATGCCCGCTATTTGCTGTATTACCATTTCGGGCTTTTATGAAATTAATATATTGAGTAGTAACGTTCCAACGACTGAATGTAAATAATAAGAGCTTGTATAAAGTAACGTCCCTAAATTAGATATTTGTAGATATTATTTTGTAATGGTTGTGTAGTCTCTTTTCGATCTGATTCTTTGTTTTAATTAAATTGATTATGACATTAATTTTATTTTAAATCAAGACATGTGCAATGGTACCCATGTAGTTTGTGACACGAAGTGCGGCTTACTACAAAGGATTTTGTATTTAATCAGAGATTAAACTAACACTAGTTTGGGTAAAGCTGTGCCTACACCGTCGGTCTATGCAATATTTCGTTGTTGTTTATTATCACAACGTTAAAATCTGTTTGTAGTCTATAGATGTATTATTTGTATTATAAATTACAAACGAATGTCGTAAAAAGTAGTATTTAAAATGCATGTAGCCTACGGGCATGAAATTACAGTATATTTTGTTGTTTAGCAGATTGTGTTAGGTGTCAGTTTTGTACATTTTTTTTATTGTTCTGTTTGTGTCATAACTTGTAAGTGTATTATTTGGAGGGACCATAATGTTAAGTGCCTTGAGTATTTACTTATGTGTATATGATGAAGTAATTTATAACAAAATAAATCTAATAATTCCAATGAATATCCTCTTTCAATTGTTATCTCCCGGCTGATTTCCGTTAGCGCCATAAAATATACAGAGTATTTTGTCAGCTAGCATTCCGGACAACCTACACAAGTATGATATCTACTCCGATATACATATTGCGACTCAAACAAAACTAGGTTAGATACACAGTAATTACAGAATGCTGAAGCTCTGAGCAGTAGTATTCTGCAATTTTTGGTTGGGCACAAATATTAAGTGTTCTATTAACGGTTTTTGCTGGGATTTTTTCGAATGAAGTTCAGTGGCCGTTTTAATTATTCGCAAAATGATTCTACAAGTTATTGATGTTTGATTTGTTTTTCACTTCTCTACACGACGAGACATTATGTGGGATCATTGAAACCACCGTTATCTCGGTAAAACGGAGCTGAGAATTTTATTGTAGTACCAATCAAATTGACTAGGTACCTCAGCGAGGCTTGTCAAGATGGCTGTTTCAATACATTTGCTGGCAAAAACCGCAAAAACATTAAAATGTGTTACATCCGTATTCTAATGGCAATCGAACCGAGTATTATGTATCAAAAACGAAATACTTTCTAAACGTGACGGCGGTAACTAGGTAAATGCACAAACCGTACGAAGTCAAAAGAAAAAAAAATAGATAAATTGACTGAAACGTGCTGTTATGTGGACGGTACAGTCACTGGATCCATATTGAAGAGCAAACGAGAAAACCTTCATGCAATCAACTATGAATTTGCCCCAAAAACTATGATTCTTCAATAACAAATGTTCGGTGATGATGATTGCCTTGTAGCTGGGTCATTGACTTTTCACTTTTCTGTGTCAATAGAAAAATTCGTTACAGTTCTTCATGAAACCTAAAGATAAGTCTACTCTATTTCTAAAAAGGTGGGTTAGTTTTGATTGGTGTGTATGAAAATAATATTTTTTTAATAATATAAACTAGTTCCTGACTGCGATCCCACCTGATGGTAAGCAGTGATGCAATCGTTGAAGTTAGGGCGCACTAGTTTATTAAGAGTCTATTCACTCTAGACACCCGAATTATAATCAGACGGGAAGTCCGCAGCAGGTAAATTGTTCCAGTCCTGCGATGTACGATATTTTCTATTACTTATACCGTACTGTCACCACGACAGTAGTGGGAAACAACTGGGAACAGACGGCTGCGTTGGTGAATGGTGTGCCAGGAATTACATCTTAACCTTATCAGATAAGCTGTGGTCACATAATACGAGGCACCTTGGCATAAACTAATATGTTATAGGCATATTTCAGCATTGAAGCATTCAATACACTTACACACACTAAATGCTATCCTTTGCTCAGGGTAAGTGTAAGTGGGGCACTTACACGGAATAAGTCAAATAAGACGAGTGTAAATTGTCTTCTATGAACCACCTGTTAGGTTATCATCGACCTGTGATGTCGACGTCCTCAATCGATATAAGAATAGAGGTCAATGACGTCCACTTACCTATGGATTCGTACATATTTAATATAGGCTCGTCCATCTAGTGGTTGCTAGCGTTAAAACCTATAAGTCCTGGGTTCGACTCTCCGGCAGGTTATTAGATTTTATTGTTCAGTAGAAAAGCAAGAAAGTCTGAATTTTAATGCAGCCTTTGTCTCTTAGATCTTAATCTATTTATCGCAGCCAGTCACCCTCGTTGATAAAATATATTAATTATAATAATTAAGTACCATTCAGTTTTGCATGACGAAGCGGATAGCAAGTGATAAAGGCGTTGAATACCTACACTTTCTTGGTAATGCCACAGACTACTAGGCGACTGATTGCTCCGTTCAACCTTTTTGGAAATACATAGCAAATATTTTTGTTGATTTACTATAGGTTCCAACGCGACGAGGTTGGGTATTTACCGGATTTTTGTACAGTAAATTAGAAATAACAGTAAAAAGAAATCTTCTTTGAAAATGGCTCACGATCGGTTATTGAATGAAGCAGCAATTATAATTCCAAATATTAGTTTGAGGAAGAGCCCCCCTCTATGTGGTTGCACACATTGAAATGTGACGTCAGCGCAATAAGGTTACGTTCGTACAAAAGAGATATGATGAGGAGAAAGAGGCGTGATGTTCCCACCACGTGTCCACTCTTCCTCATTCAATATTTGAAATGCTAATTGTTGCTTCATTCTGTTTTGAGAAAAAGGTTTCTTTTTAATCTTATTTCTTGTTTAGAATAAAAGAAGAAATACACAAAAATAAAAACAAGCAAATACCCAATTGAGAACTGGTAGGTACATTCAAAAAGGCGCAGCTAAATGAGAAGAGGAAGTATGAGGTAAGACGTTGCCGTTGCAATCAAAGAAATGTTCATCACATGTAGTGAGTTTATTATTTGAACAAAAATAATCTATAAGTTCTTAAAATATTTACAATTCCTTAACTTACAACTTACTGTCAACATACCCTGTTCGCTTTTCAACCGTTGCGTTCAAACACTATTTAATAACTAAAACGTGTAGGTGGCAAGAGAACATTCCGAGCGCTCTATTCAATGAAAATCTTATAATTACGGATAATAGTAGCGATGATAAGTCATATCGGCCCTTCACGACATTCACAACATGTTGAAAAGAGAAAAGAGGGCGGGGATTCTTCTAATGTTACATATAACATTATACAAGCTAATCGTCTAATAACACAGTCCCAAACATTACCCTAGCATATACTTTAGAATCGGCTCCGCGATTTACTGTCGCTATCAGACTAACCGTTCCTACAGGACTATCGTGGACATTCAGGTACATAACATACATAAAGCAAGAATACGCTTTAAAAAATTATAAACGAATATTTATGAACGGATGACAAAACAATTTGCGGCGATGAGAATGAATTGGAGGAATAATGACCACCGACCTATATCAATAGAGTTTGTTCAATAAATGTGAATAAAAATAGCGCTGACATGAGTACGTCGGTGTCGAGCGGTTTATTGAGAGAACTGCTCCGTTACATTAACACTCGGTGCACATTGTAGACTCTCATACGTCGGGCACATTACCTACCCATCCTATTAACATAGATAACATCATTAACGTAATAACGTTTCCTTTTCTTTTCGTAAACCGTAACATCTTTACTTATTATAGAAACAAAACCGCTTTCCGCGTCTGGTTTATTCGGTATCTCTATTTAAACCTCTCAACGGATTTTGTAGCGGTTTTTATTAGTTGAAAGAGTAACAAATGAGGATGGTTAAATGTATATAGTTTGTACTCTTTACAAGCCGGGGCGAGTCACTATTGAAGAATATTTTGTAGTGAAAACAAGAAATACTGAGACGTGGTAACTGGTAGGCAACAGACTGCTTAGCTTACGAAGTACGTTATTAACATGTTAATTAATGAATAAGTACATAAATCATTTAAAATACACGTGTAACATGAGATTGGTGTTTTTTTCTTAAGCTTTATCGAAACAGGCCAGCTGGAAATTAACTAATTAGGTACAAAAATAAAAAAAGCAAAGACATTGACACCATAAAAATACAAAGGCATGTTCTTGAGCATACAGCATACATTTGTCAGGTCTTCCCATCTGTTTCCCCAGAGAAACCATACGTGTGACGAGCATCAGAAAGCAAGATATGCATAGCAGTACACAGCACTTCACAGACCGATACTAAACAGTAATCTACCTTTAGATAATTGTAAGTATAAAAAGTGCGTTGGTAACATAAACCTTCAGATATAAAGGTATCTGAAGTAATGTTCTAAGACGAAGTTTGTAGTAAGTTCATATAAAGATACAATTGTGTAAATTCGAGTATTGATGCAGTACAATTGCACATTGAACGAAAAACTAAGAGGTTCCATACATATTACATATTGCTAGCACTTAGCCAAACATCTAAAATACTAGTTAAAGTACTTATTATCAGTAGTTCGATAACATATTTTGCAGCTTCCAAAAGCTTTTACACATTGTAAACTTCAAAAAATATATACACATTGCGATAACATTTGCAGTCTAAGCTTGCGATATAATGCGACAACTATACACAAAAAGCGTTCAACAGTAGCACTTATTTGTCCGTGTTTATATGTACCGTTAGCTTATATTTACATAGACAGCACTATGTCAGGAACGACACCGCTATACGCGTCAACACTGTAACCCTAAATATACCAAATCGTGCTCGCTACGCGACGGTAACAATGTGTTAATTCCACAACATTCTGACAGATCTCTACTTGGGCTGCTTTCCAAATACGTTATAAATGTTCTAGCTTACAGGCTCATCGGCTTGGCCATGCAAATTGCTTGTTGTTATCTTCGAGATGCAATGACGTACAGTAATGATTTATGTGTTATATTTACAGTATAGTTAGTCTATGTTGCGGGCCGTGGGGCCCTTAGTCGGGTCTGTATATAGGTATTTTGGGGATAAACTCTATGAGAAGTACGTATTCCATCATGGAGGAGGAGTCGCAGTGTTGCTTCGTGAGTCGCCAGCGCAAGCCCAGCTTGTTGTACAGTCGACTGTTTTCCCATTCCAGGAGTTTGTTCAGAGAGTGTTGCGTCTGGAAAGAAAACAACTAAATATTAGAGCTTTGTATTTTATCATCTAATTTTATACATGGACGGAGCATAAATAGTTCAAACTTGGAGCGTAGTATCTGCAAGCTGTTGATCGACAAGTTTATGGGCGTACACAACAAAGTTAATATTTATGTGAAACGTTCTAGGTGCTAATGTTCATAAATAATATTGATCGAAGCTCGTGTGCTATTTCAGTATTAATGCTGTATTATAATAATATCGTCTGTATACCTTGACTGGGTTGAACTTCCAGTCTAGCAATTGGCATGTTAAAAAAAAAACCTCTACAAAAAGAAGCACAGACAAAAACAATGAAAAATTAATCTAAAGTCTTAAAAAAATTGCTTCATTAAGAATATTTAAAAATCTCCGTGAATTTATAGTATTGTTTTCTTTTTTTATTCTTTAAATACGTACAATGAAATTTCGTTTTAACAGGTAAATTAACGATAAGAGGTACGTAGGTAATTAAAAGCATAGTTAGTAAACAATACAACGGCATAATTTAAACTAATTAATTGCTACAAATAACATTATCAATACAGAGTAGGTATTGTAGCCGGTTCACGACGTATATAATAGTTATATAATTCAAACATGTATGTATTCTTCGGGCACATCGCGATTTAGCTAAATAGCCGCTTCGAGCAAGCACAAAAATTCTTTAATTTTTTCTATGATAGGTAGGCTCGCGCTTGAATACTTTCTCACCTGATGACAAGCAATGACGTCTGATGGTCGACGATGGAGCACGTTTGCCTAGAAGTTATCTATTCGTTTTAGACTTACAGACCCCCCTCCCCATCCCACAGACCTCATCAAACCACACAGAGTCACAATGAATTGGTTCCCAAAACTTTTTATGTGTTTTAAATTGAGATTAGACCTCGAATATTGCTGAGGTACACTTAATAGGTATGAGAGGGACTGCTGTCGCTGTTAAGCTTTACTTTTAATCTTTGCAATTTGGATTGTTTGTGAAAAGCGATTTTGAAATGTAAATTCGATCAAAAATTCAAGAACTTCCTTGTATTCTCATTTCTCTAAATGTATTAGTAGCTAGTAACCACCAACCGTCTTTAAATTGGTCACTCTGGGAATTTCCCGTCTGGCCTCCTTTCCAGATCTGACCTTGTTCCTGCCTACCAATATGAGATCAAATATATGTGCATATTTTTCATGGATAGAGTTTTTTAAATTATACCAAGGCGAAGTTTTGAAGCTGATGTGTATTGTAGTAAAATTGATGCATAATAAACCCAATTGAAAATATAACGAGTCTGGTTCTAAACGCAAAATAGGATCAATATTTTTCCTATTATGTACGACGTAATTCTTGATAGTTGCAGCTATTTATCGTTACACTACACAGCTGCTAATAGCCTCACACTCACGCATAATTTAAAAGATTATCATGAATGAGAAATATATTATCTATACGTAATTATCTAAAGTGAACAAAGTGCATAACTACTACGTGGAATTTTTTCTTAGATACATTTGAGTGACAACTACTATTTCTAGAATTCGAGTACTTTAGGACTGATTCCATAATGGGAAAAAATCTAAAGGACAGTTTAAAGACCTTTTTGATCGTTTAATCTTAAATGTACTAAAACATTAAGATTAAAATAAAATTAGGCACAGAGTTTGGAATAGTTACAAAAGATCGTTACAATGTTTTTTTTTTGTTAATAATATCTATTTTAAAGTAGGTACTGGAATGAAAATTATAGAACATGGAATGCCACGATACCAGCTTTACACGCAGGTATACATGTACTTATTTATTTATAACAATACAGAGGCAGTAACGTAGCTCGGGTAATCGACGGGCGGCACAGAAACGTGACCATGTGTCGAAGGCGCAGATGCTAACATTCAAATGATCTCGCCAGTTCCCTGCGATGCCGATGTTAGAGGCACGGCCCGCAACAGGCCATGTAAACTAATGGACACATTTGTTTAGGTAATCTCTATAATTAGGTACGAATATTATAAAGCTGAAAAGTTTTTGAGGGCTCGTGGCTAAATAATAACAGCCGCATAGGTCGATCTTCAAGGTTAAGCCACGCTTGCCTAGGTTGGTCTGTGGATGGGTGACCATCTTAACATAACGAGTTTCCTCCGTGCCTCGGAAAGCACGTTAAGCCGTTGGTCCCGGCTGTCATTTGTAGATCTTTGGTAGTCGTTACGGATAGTCAGAAGCCAGTAAATCTGACTCCAGTCTTGCCATGAAGTACCGTGTTACCCCAGTGAATGGGTTGTGGAGGTCTGGTAGGCAGCCGCTCCTCGTAAAATACTGGTATTCAGCTAAAATCCGGCTTGACTGGAAGCCGACCCCAATATAGTTGGGAAAAGGCTAGGCAGATGATGATGATGATGATTATAAAGCTGAAAAGTTTGTTTGGTTGAACGTGCTAATCTCAGGAACTACCTACTGGTTCGAATTGCAAAATAATTTTAGTGTTGGATAGCCCATTTGTCGAGAACGGCTACCAGTAGGAGCGAAGTAATAACTAAAGACGCGGTTGAAACCGCGAGGGACAGCTAGTTGAGGAATATTATGATTGAGGTTTTAAAACGAAAATATGCACGTTTCCAATAACAAAGAACATAGGAGCGAAGAGGCAGGAAAACCCAGTATAAAATGTCTAAATACGATAATTTAGTTCACTCCAAGAATGTGTGTTTATTTTAATACTTAGTAAAACCATTTTCCTTTATTTAGAAGCGGTAATCAACCTTTGTAGCCGACTGTTCAAGGTCCTATTCTAAACCTTAGTTACGGCAAACGAGGTGCCTATAATACTAAATCAATAAGGTGGAGCTAAGGTATAAAAATACACTCTGCTGTACCTATTAGGTAGTTACTTGTTCGATCGAAGTAGAGTTGAAGGTTGAGGCGACTCGATGTAACGGTCGTGTGCATGTTATTAAATATTAACTGTGTGCCAATCTTCAGCTGGAAATGCTAAGCTGGCATTTGAAAAAGCAAGTTCTAGAATTGAGAATCTTGCACTAGCTAACTTTGCTAGCTACTCTTTATCTCTATAAGATGAACGATGATTGAAGAGAAGACACACTCTTTTAAGGCACCATCTCTTTTTGATTATACTGATACTTTTTTATAAAATTAAATGAAACCCAGTCAAAAGAATCTGTTTTAATTCAACGGTGATTATGCTATTAAACCATTTAGGTATAACGTAAGCTTTCATTCAATTTTTTAAAATTTTATTGCGGTACCTCTTAAAATAAAAAAAATCCTACAAAATAGACTTGAATAAACGCCCAGTTTACCCCCAAGCAATCTACCATGTTGAGTGTATTTTTTTAGTACTTTATGCATGAACAATTTACAGATTCATCATCATTCAGACGAAAGACGTCCACTGCCGCATGGAGAGGAATATATGGCCTCCCCCAAGCGTCACCACAACGACCGGTCCTGTACGTCTCTCATCCAGATTTTTAGATCTCTATAACTAACATAAAAGTACTAAAATCCCAGACACCTACCCTTTTACTTAGACAGATGACAGGCCAGAGCGAGCAGCCGAGCGTGCAGCAGCAGCACACGCAGCCGCAGAACAGCCACTTGACGTTGACGGGCAGCGTCTTCTTGAGCACGCTGTTGATGCGCGCCACCGTGGCCTGGTACTCCTCGGGAGCCACGCGCGACTGCAGCCCCGACGGGAACTCGCCGTTGAAGCGATTGCTCAGCCCGAAACTGGAATTGTTAAAAATGATGTTTAGGTTTTGTGGTATTTATTTAGTTTACTTCTTTTTGAGTCGATATCAAACTCGTTAATTGTTTGGTCCCAGTAGGTGGGTTCGTTTAATGCAGCATCGGTGGCACTCATTTACTTACGCAGTTAGATCGTCTCACAGAAGTCCAGACATAGAGATGATAGTCTTCTATTCCTTTGCGATCATATCTCTGTCAAGATTCGCGTCCAAAAGGCCGCTTAAAGCAGAAAGAGTGCGAGGAACAGGATACTGGGTTTGCGCAACGGTGTGCCTGGCAGGCACAGCGAACAAGTTGTGTCTCCTTATATTTAACTGGGGCAAGTTAAGATAGCTTGTCATGCAGACGGTATGAGATGCATGTCGGAAAGACTACTTTTTCATTAAAGGATTTTACACATGGTTAACCATTGATACCCTGAAGTGAATTTTACCCTACACCACCTGAAGTAGGTATTCCACTTTGCCTTAGAAAGTCCCCAAAGGGTGAGTTCGCAGTGCAATCTGCCGCTAGTGTCGGCTTAAGGTAGCCTAGGTAGGTTTGCTTTTACCGTAATGTTTGTTTCTATTTACGTAATATGCAAATATGACTTATTAGATGTGGTAGGTATGTGCAACATCAATCTAAAGTTCCAAACTTTCGGAATCGATCCTCAGAAACATATAATACAAATAGAAAGCCTCTGAACTAGTTAAGGTAGTTTATAATGGTAACACACTCTCGAATTTCGTACGATCGGATCTTACGCGCTGGGCCAAATCCGGTCTCGTAACGTAACAGATGACCGGACCGGACCGTTGCTTTGCGTACGATAACAAGTGCACTAATGGCACTCAATTAATCGAAGAATCGATTTTATACATCAAGAAAAATCGATCTTAAACAATGAATCGAATCTGTGAGACAGGATGTTTAAAACTTGAAATAGAGTTTTATTTTTTTTCTTGTATTTGCATTTCAATAAATAATTATTTAAAAACGTTAAAAGCATCCGTTTTCCTCAAGCTAATTTTTATATGAATGTTATACGCCCGATTACTCACTAGTCATTTAAAAACACATGTGCACTGTAGGTTTTTGAGTTTATTAATTACAAACAAAAATATAATTACAAAATTAATACAAGGGATACCAAATTAAATCTTCTTTTATTTATTTTTCAAACATGATTAGAACCCATAGGTAGCGAGGGATCCATATACAGCCTTTTTCTTTAAGGTAAATCCAAAAGTAGTGAGAATTTTAATGCCACATGTACAATATTTTGTTTTGTTGTTGTAGTCACTTAAGGGGCCTTGAGACGTGTTACTAAGTTACTAATCTGCACTTATAATAATAAAATTGTTTCTGGGAATCTAGTTAATTATTAAAAGAAGGTAAATTAGGCTAATGACTCATTATAGTTAATTTTAAACAATATTAACTGTTAAACCCGACCTTGTCTAGTTTGAAGCAAACAGCTTTATTTTTATAATTACACTCTTTACATGTTTTTCTATTTCAATAGGATTTATTTTTTTGAAAATTTTATTTATTTTTCATTTTCTGCTGGTAGCATTTTTTTTTATGACAGACTTCTGAGGAGACAAATATAAAAATACAACCAATTTGAGAACCTACTCACTTTACAAAAATAGGTTAATTACTCAGATACCCGCGAAACGAGACACAATAGTAAAACAATAACAGCGCGGTCTCATAGGACCGGTTGGGGATTCAAACGTTAAAGAATGTTCGACCACATCTGGGGATAACCCTAGATGTGGTCGAACGTTGACACTAGCATAAGCTAGTGTCCCCACCGAGTTGAGCAATAAAGTGGCACGGCTGTATCATCTTTTTCTCGAAACAGTTCAGGTCATTGTTATATCAGAATTTCTTTGATTAGGTATGCATATACTTATGACAATAAATAAATTAACAGGCTAAACAAGTTTTCTAGTTACAAACAATTCAAACTGGTTATTATAGCATGACACAACACTATTTAGAATGTAAAGGTTTTTTCTAAATGACAATGACTCACTTAATGTCTTCATTAAGGAAGGAGCTTATCAGATTCCAAGCATTGATAATATACTGATAACACATTGACATATAATCTAGAACAGTTACAAAAATAGTATTGGCCTAAGACTCCAAGGCACTGCTGGCCTTTCTTGAGGAGCTAGCGTGGATTGAATGACGCTTTTGTCCCACCCATACGCAAAATACGCGCTTTAGTCGTGGAGTTGCAGATACCAGCCCGTTTTACTATACTATACTAGTATTGGACTATGAAAATCATCTTGAGTCAGGAACTTTTCCTAAGAATATTGTCTTGTCATCTATACATATAAATTCCTTACTATGGCGTGTCCACCAACTAGCTCTGGGCTGATTGAGAGAAAGAGATGAGTAATAAGAGCTCCCACTTCTCTCAGGAAATAAACACTTGACTGCATTCGTAAAACCTGTAAATTATTTTTATAACTTTCAATGCAAGGAACATACAATAATATCTATGTGTGCTCACAATCAGCCTTCCGAATTGTTGGTAATACGTAGCAATTGTTGACTTGTGACCCAGAAGTCAACTAGCGAGTCTAAATCACAAATACACTCTAGCTTAGTATATTTTGATTTATCAATGAATGTTTAATTCATGAATCCCCGACCAGTCCTATGAGACGGAGGTGTTATTGTTTTACTATTGTGTCTCGTTTTGTGGGTATGTGATAGGTTAAACTTCAAAATACAAAAAAAAAGTTAAACTAGTTAGAGGACTTTTATCTTCAAAAGTAGGTTTAACATAGATAGAGATGTTATGTTGTGATGTTACATCT
The DNA here is from genome assembly GCA_030763345.1 of Mythimna separata. NCBI lineage: Eukaryota > Metazoa > Arthropoda > Insecta > Lepidoptera > Noctuidae > Mythimna > Mythimna separata. The sequence goes on from CM061168.1 coordinate 726,057, forward strand.
TGTTATGTAGGTGAATAAGCTAAACAAATACTGATAAGCAGTAATTACAGACATTGTGTAATGTGTATACAGGTCATATTTATACCTTTCCTACTATACACAGAACACAATACAATGTTCATTATGTAAAATGATTACTAAAACCACAAGCCACAAACTAATGTATCTTACAGTTATTTCTAATTAAAGTAAAATACAATCATTGATGATCATTATTTCCTTTGTATAACTGTAATAATGAAGTCAAAGTTATTATTATACAATATACAGTAGGTATAACAACTTGAAGTGATTTGAATAAAAAATGATTTGGTTCTCAAAGAACAGGAAAAATTTAAGAAAAACATGCAGGAATGAATACCTACTACATTTATGATAAGTACATTCACATCAATAATGGATGTTTTATCTCGTATTGATTCAAGAGGAACATGAGTTCTTTGTTAGGTCTGTTTCAAGTGTGAACCCAGCTTTAGGCTAACAACCACGAACAATGATGTTGGAGTACTTAAATGTGTAATGGTTTTCTTTATCTGTATACATGAAGCTCTTTGTCCTGGTTGAGTGACTAATTTGTCCGTGCCTCTTGTCTCATGTATTGAAAACTAAATAATACTTTTAATAGTTACTTTTTAATACTTTCAGAATAACAGAATAAATTATGTTTTGAAGAAAACAATAGTCTATTTATTTTGATTCAAATGATATTCTTCATTGAATTTCGTAAAATTATCATAGTCTACTGATTTAGTTGATAAAAGTTACAGAGTAATTATTAAGTTAGTGAAGACATTTCTAACTGAAAAAACTGGGTCATGGTTTAACATTCTTGCAGTCTTTTTGTGTGTTAAATTAATTGTTATCCACATTCTACTTATTTTACTTAATTGAATAAGGATGATCACACAAATATAAATAAGTATCTGAAACTGAAAAGTTTTTTGAAAACAATAACAAAATAATTATAAATGTGTTTGTTTATTAAATTAAACCCTGCAATGTTGTTCTAGCAAATGGGTAAAAGTAAAAAGGTAATCTAATCTAATTAAAGGTATAACACATTGAAAATTTGGCGCCTGGTCAATATTATGCATAAAGAAATAGTCCTTCAATGCCACAGGTCGAGTGACAAAGAGTCGAGAATAACTTTCTCGTACGTGAGCTGCAGACCAGGCAGCCCTTTGTGGCCGAGCTAGGAAGCTAGCAAGGACCTAACAGCTGATGTTATTAAACAGATAGCACAAATAAAAGCTTACACTGTCATGTTCCCAGCGCCTCGAATCACGATCGGATCAGGCACTAGCGTCACATGTGTCTCTTCTATATTCTCCTCGAGTTCCGTCTCGTCAGGGTATATTGCATCAAAGTCTGCCATTGTACTTAACACTAACTAAAAAATCAATTCCGAATATTATAAACACATAACAAAGCACAGTGTTTGTTGGATTTTACACATTCACGAAAAAAGGAATACAGAAAGTCAAATGTGACGTTTTCTTTCATAAACAGAAATGAATAATGTTGCTATACTTGAATTTGAAAGTGTTTTTGTATTTTGTTGCATTCCTTTATGTACTAAATCTGTGTATTGTTAGTTTAATTAAAATTTCAGGTTTTAAATTTTTTAAGAGTCTTCTTTTTAATTTATCCTTTATTAGTTATTTTAAATAATTTGGTTTAGAAAAACTACAAATCATGTTTGATAGAGAAGTTTTAGTGATTCGTACTAGATGGCGCTACAATGCTTGTTTGTTTGTAATGTAAGATGTACCTATTTTATTGAAATGTATTGTTTGAATTAAATTGTCAATCTAAGTATTCAGTCTCAGAGATACTGAGATAGAAAACTTATGCACAGAAGTAGGCTATGTGGTGATCTTCTTTTTGTTTACCTTCGTAAAGGTCACCTTCAAATACTGGGACTTTGGGGATAACTTCTACAATGTGGCATATTTACCTCACTAAAACCACCATGGTGATCACCATCAGCACATAGAAGGGAAGCCCCGTTACCTCTTAAAAGACCATTCCGGAACCTCCTCTATGTAACGCCTTTTACGGCATAATTATGTCTGAGGAGACTGTATAACGGTGTCTCCTGAGCCTCACTATGTACGGCAGCACGTGATTACTTTGCTGCCGCCTTCTCTGGAATCAATGGGCGAGCCGAGTCCTCACTCTGAGCACCAGTGGTTCCTTCATTACCGGTTGCCTCCCCGACACTTTCTTCGAGTGAATCACGTTCGGCGGTCTCCTTCTGGACCATCACGGTCTCATAGAAGAAAGCAGTTTTCATCCAGTTTTCTGGCTCCACCAGCTCGGTGGCAATCTGCCGTGGCTCTCGCCCAATTCTGCTCAGGTACTCACCGAAGCAGTAGGTAGTTGAGTGAGTCTGTAGGAGGTGCCATCGTTTCTTGCCAGCCAGCCAGGCTTCAAAGTGTGGCAGGACGGCTTCGACAATGCGCTTGCTTGGGAACTGGGGCTGCTGCAGCCACACGAGCCACCTCTAGAGCACGTGTTGTTATTCCTGTCTTTTTTGTTGTTTTTTTTTTAACCTATCAATACCCGCGAAACGAGACACAATAGTAAAACAATGACAGCGCGGTCAAATGAGACCGGTCGGGGATTCATGAATTAAGTTGGGAGATTAGATAAATTGATAAACATATTTATTGGTAAAAATTGCATTTACACGTCACAATATTGTGTTTTTATTAATTTAATCAAAAATCCTTCCTGGTTCTCTATGAATACAATAAAATAAATAAAAAAATCAATCAATTACTAATAACATTTCAAAAATTGATCATCAAAATTACTTGCGATCAATAAATCGGAGATAAGTGAAGAGTGAGTGATTCTTGTAGAGCTACTGAGAGGAGAGCCATATTATCCACATTACTAGCAATGAACAGAGCTGTGCTTATATTAGTCAGAAGTCTAATAACAGATTTTCTGAAAGTGATTCGTCTTTACCACTTTACTTAATCGGGAAATCTAATTGCTAGATTACAAGTTTCTAAGTTTTGACATACCTACTTGAATATAGTCCTTAATTACACTTTTTTGAATTACCTAAGAACTCTACTACAAGATACTGTTTTGCCTTATTTTGGCAATTGGTGGCCATGTAATTTTGGTAATCAGAAATAATTTTAGAATAATAATTAGTGACTTATATTATTTCCGACAGATACTCGATGCTAGATCATATCTTTGTTTGATATACATGTCACTGATTTAGAGCAGTAACTATAGGAAGTTTTAACTTAATAGTTATTAAGACTATATTTTTAATTAATTACATGTGTGTGTGCCAAATTGTAAATATGTGTACCTAGGCATTTTTGGTAGCTAAGATTTAAATTGACATTTAATTACGCGGTCACTATACTCATACAATATGTATTAAGGAATGTTATGGATACCCATATTTTGGATTTGGATATTTAAAACGGATATAGGAATAATATTATACCGGTTTCGGATACGGTTACGAATATAAAAACAATTTCGGATTAACCGCTAGTTTCGGGTAGTTATAGTTTTGCTTGCTGCTGTCTTCCTTTCTGATTATAATTTGAGGTTCTTTAAGGCTTGAGTGAACAGACACTTCATAAACTGTTGCGTCTCACCATCAACAATTGCATCACTTCTCACCATCTGGTTTTTTTTAGCTGTGATGATCATCTAATGACTTCTCCCGTGGGCGGAGCGAGAGGGCGTGTCAGACTTTTACTGCCTAAACTACACCTGTGTCCTTCAGTTGCCCCTTGCGTCCAGGACTACGGGTTTCCTTTTCAGAAATTCCTCGCAGTCCTAGCTTACGGGCATCGGCCCTGCTGTGCCCCTACGCATTGCTGACATCTCTTTGAGGAGCGTGTGGATCACTATGCGACTGGGCTCGGTCTGGTCGATTACAGGACAGCCGGATGGCGAGCTACCCATTATTCGGCGTCTGCAAGCCTGCGTCTACCATGACGTGTAGTCGGGGTCGGAATCTCGGCGGTCGGGGTGTGAGGATGTTCGTTCTCTCACGCGAGCGGTGCTCCTCCCAAGCGTGGCATACCTCTACCATACGGTAGAGGTATGCCCCGATGAGGCTCCACCGTGTCCTTAGGGCGATCATCACACTGGTGACACCCGGGCGTTTCTTCCGGACGAATCCAGTGCAGGAACCTCCTGAACTTCCCATGACCGGTGAGGACCTGCGTCTCTATATATCGACTTATATTTCTTAAATTATCGTTGTTTGGCCAGGCAGAACAAATAAAAAGGGTATCCGATAATTTCGGTTACGGTTACAGAGCTTCATAACATCCCTGCTCTATATCCGACCTGGGAATCCATCCTTGAGATTTGAAAGCTGAATTTCATGTTTTCCATCCTTATGTTGAGCCTTAACCTTCTTTACTCCTACCTCTTCCCATTACGCGAGTTTGGCTTTTGCATGTTCTTACAGAAATTTGCCATCCAGGTGATTAGCGGTGTACCTCTCCATTTCTCCTTTGTGTTGAAACTGAAACAGAGCATGAAAAAAGTACTGTGCTTTCAAAATAATATTAAATTGTATTCTAAAACACAAAGGTGAACAACATATTGCAATAACTAGATCAAATAATAAACGCTTTACTTTAGGCACAGATCGATTGTCCGTACAAGGCCCGGCCATTATGAATTATCTCACGACTCACTTGTATGACCACTATCACACATGTATGCACATTGATAACGTGCAGCTGTGGCCTAAAAACTTGCGCCTTGTTATACCGCCTCCTTGCTGCATATTATACTCGGAGCTTACGAAGCTACCTCAAAAGGAGAAGGCATTTAAAAGCGAAGACTCGTTGATAATCCAATTATAGACGAATTTTTGACTGCTCTTTACTTCAATTTTTAATTAATTCTGACCGTTAATTGAACGGGTAGGCATTTTAATAAGTATTACAAACCTTTAACTGAAGATGGGAATTTGCTCAGTTTGGCATGATTTCGACCTCTTCGTCGGCGTGATGGTATTTCGTACGCAAGCATATGTTTTGGTTACTTTCATGTAAAAAGTAAAATACACAAAAAACAAGGGTTATTAGTAAGTAGCGAAGTAGTAGTAGGTGCTAAGTGGTAGACAAGATAACCATAAACACTTCCCAAAAAGGCTTGAGCTGCTTTACAGTTTAGCACTTCAAAGCTTTTCCTTGTGGATGAGGAGAAGGTCTCAGACAGCAGCAAGCAGCTGCAGCAACTGGGCCAAAAGGAAACGGTGAGATGGGCTACACTAACTTAAAGGATTGTCGCACAGTTAAAAAGAAACAGTCCAGAAAAAAAATAAAAGGAAAAGGCCAAAGGTAGTGGGACAACATCTTATTTGACTTGAAAAAATAAAATCCTCATCTATAAATATTTTCTATCAATCAGATGAAGCTTGATCCTGATTCTATGAATGTAGACTCATCTGTCTATTTAATGGTTAGTGATCGGGATCAATTAGTTCCGTATGAGACACTGGGTTGTGGGGGTCTGGTAGGCAGCCGCTCCTCGTAAAAATACTGGTATTCAGCTAAATCCGGCTTGACTGGAAGCCGACCCCAATATAGATGGGAAAAGGCTAAGCAGATTATGATGATGAGACACTGTGTTGTCCATTTCAACATAATTGTATAATGTTGGGTAAACTTTAAGACTTAGTATTTCCTTGAGCAGTAAATCTTCCTTCCATCAAAAAATATATTGTGTTGATGAGAAAATAACCAAAACTTCAGAATATCGGACCTCCCAAATTGACTTTCGGGCATCCGAGCCAATTGATCAGTATCAAATAATAGATATTAATGCAACCGGTATGGTAAAGGGTATAGGGCCGGCCGTGACAGATCAAACGTTTTTCTAGGCGGGTGCATTAGGCAGTGCCAGTGCACATGCGTATAAAAGCGGCGCGTGCGCACCCCTCAGCGTCACAGCGAGTCAGAGCGCCCACCGAAGGTACTCAAGCAACATGAAGGTATGGGAAGCTTTTCTAATAAGTTTATAGAAATATGTACTTTATATTTTTATGTTTATTTTGAGAAAAACTACGAAATACATCGTATGACGCAATAGCACATAAGAATTAAGCCACTAATCCATTCCAATAGCGATCGTATAACTAAAGAATTTTAATATAGTATGGGCCTTGTGCCAAAAGTCCTGGAAAACGAACTTAAAATCTAGCGAAAATTCTGACCTAATATAATTATCAACTACGAGGACGTCTACGTTTGGTGTGATCGTCGTCTTTCGGCTGAAATGATTTTATGATTGTTTTCATATTTTTTTCTATTCCCAGGTCATAATCGTAGCAGCTATCCTGGCGGTGTGCAAAGGAGCGGCTGGCGGTCTGCTGCCCGCAGTAGCGTCTCCCTACGCCTACGGCCGCCCCCTGGGCTACGCCGCCCCCCTGGCGGTGGCCCGGCCGGCCTACGCGCATGGCCTGGCCGCACCGCTCCTGGGCCACGCCGTCGCTAAGGTCGCCCCTGTCGAGGACTACGATCCCAACCCTCAGTACTCCTACGCTTATGACATTCAGGATGCCATTACCGGTAAGAATTGAAATTAGATTTGTAACCATTGGGGATTTATTAAACGAGTAGTTTATCATTGGCTAGCTCCTCCTGCGGCGAAATTTTGCAAATAAATTGACACCCCGAGCTTTTTAAGGCTAACAGATAGTTGGGAGAGAAAATGACCTCTTTCTGTAAAACCGTGATGGTCTAGAAGTAGACGGCCGGGCGGGATCAAGAGGGCTATAAGAACCCTATAATTAGGATTAATTCTAGGATTTCGGTATTTTAATCTCGACGCTTAAAATGTCGAAATCCCGCCTGCACCACTTAAGGCTACTCTTGGCTCTGGGGTCTCAGGCGTTCATATTGGGGACATTTCAATCCGCCCACTGAAAGACGGCGGCACAGTCACGAGCACCACGTACACAGGCTCAAGCGGGAAGTCTTTACCGTCTCTCCAGAGATGTACTCTAACAGGCGTTGTACATAGGACTCTACGGGGTGGTCTTTTAAGAGGTCATGTATCCCTTTCATGTCGCAGGGATTTTCTGAAAAGGAAACCCGTGGTCCTAGAATGTAAAGTCTGATACGCCCCCCCGTTCTATCCTGAAGTCAAAACGTTAAAACGTTTATTGCGAACTAAGTGTACATTGTTGATGTTATATCATGTTAGTACTTATGACTTAGCAGCGTGGAGCGGGAGAATTCATTGGATGATAAATCCCACCTTAAAAAACCCTTTCATGTGCTGATAGATTACCACAGCCTCCCAAGCTAGCACGGTGATGACACCGGGGTGGTCTTAGTAAGGTAAAAATCCAACAGTCTTCGATCTTTTCCCTAAAGCCCAGGAGAGTTTTAAAGGTTTACCCCGTTAAAAAACATGTGTTACTGGGTTATGAACATCAGATAAACAGTATAGTAAAATACTAATATTCAGTTTAATCTGATTAAACTGGAAACGACACTACCATAATTGAAAAAATCGAACATTCTTTTGTCTTCCCCAAAAGCTCAGGTAACTTTTGGAGGCTTACCATGCACCCCGCGATCCCGTCAATCTACCCGATTGAGGTTATAAAAAATGTATTTTTACAGGTGACTCAAAGAACCAGCAAGAATCGCGTAACGGCGACGTGGTCCAAGGATCCTACTCCCTGGTGGACCCCGACGGCACCCGGCGCACCGTAGAGTACACTGCTGACCCCGCCAACGGCTTCAACGCCGTCGTGCACAAGGAGCCCCTCGGCGGGCACGTCGTGAAGGCAGTGGCCGCCCCCGTCGCAGCCCACGGCTTCTACCACTAGTCCCAAGCAAACCCTTACTCGGTTAGACGGATCCAGCTTTAGTTGATGACCAGACTATCGGTCCCCAGAGAAAGCTTAATTGCTAGATCATCACCATCATCATCTCAGCCGAAAGACGTCCACTGCTGGATATAGGTCTCCCACAAGCGTCGCCACAGCGACCGGTCCTGTACCAATTGCTAGATGAAATGATCAATATTGTCTGAAACTGTTACAGGAACTTTCGTTTTAGATTTTCTAAGAGCATGGATAATGTCAGTTACATCGACAGACTTACCAAATTGGACGGCTTACTTAATAAGCTATGACAACAGAAGCTCCATATACGAGTACGTATATCCCTGCTCGCATTTGTAACAACGAATTGATCGCTAAGTCATGTTTAAAATCAGATAGAGACAAGTTAGCCAAGCATTTAAGACCTGCCATATTTGGTGAGTTCGTAATTGTCAAGTTTTGCTCATTGTAACACATACTCACGTATCTCTAGATAAACATCTGTATCAATAATAGCAGGATTTAATGCAAGCTCTGTATCTAACCTAGATCCGTCTAAACGAGCTGTCCCGTCGAAGTGACCTGAACCGTACTACGTTAATGTTATATTTATGCTTATTGTAGAGTATTGTTAATTGATGTGTTAAAGCTGAGGTAATAAATAAGAGGAATCGAAAACCTGTTGCTGTTTTACTTTTGGTTCGATGAATGGAATAAGGCTTTTATCGGCTTTTACGAGACAAATGTGGCTCTGTTATGGTTCTTTATGGGATTTTTTATTGTGAGTGAACCAGTTATATTAAGTGCGTGAAATAATGGCGTATGTGAATGTGTGTCAGCCGCGCCCGGCCATTATGTGCGAGCCTGCGCCCGCGCCGGTCTGTTGTCAGTCTGCGACACTCGGCTGTTTCCCAATCTAGACCGGGGCTAGCAAAAATTGGTTGACCTGCTCTATTTAGACTGGTTCTAATAAATGTCAATCTCCAAACAGGTACGCGTCTAGTATCAATTACCAAGGTTCACATTTACTTGCGATTGTGACCTTTCTTTTATTTCGTTTCACACTTAATACTATAATGTATTACTTACACAATTACTGAATAAATATCACATCCCATTAATTTTATTAGTTCTGTTATAATGTTCGAAAGAGTTACCGTGGTCTGGAAACGCAAAGGGCAATTGTACCACAGGTAGATTTTATTCAGTTAAATTCTGACGCCATACTATATCGCATCCTATAGCGGGAGAAGTTATTTGGTTAGTCCATCTAAAAAAACACAGTTGTAAGGGTCACAGTTTCTATGTATTGTGTGTGTACCTATGTTTGTTACACCTATTACGTTCAAACAGCTGAACGGATTAAAATAAAATGTAACACGCGGATAGACCATGCCCTAGAAATTAGAATAGCTTAAAGGACATTTTTAATACCAGGTATGTTTCCCTGCAATAATTTTCTACTTTTACAAGGATGATGTCACTGACCAAAGCTGCAAAGGTACTGGTAGATACTCGTAATATATGGTTATTACATCTTGTATTGCGGTAGGTAAGGTAGGTAGGTATAATAAAAACACTTGTGCAATCTAGCGCAATGTCAGATGCAATTAGGTAATTTGGTTCATTGCGGATGCCTGCATTTAGATATGTTAGCATAGATAAGTTGTACCAATATGTAACGTACAATTAAATTAATTGAAGGAGCTATAATTATCTAATACTAGGTGGTCGAATCGGATGCAAAAAAAATTAAGATATCTTTTTTTTATCAAAGGATAATTAGCAGATATTTTTTTTTATAGATTAGTTTGTTCAGACTTCGCAAGTTTCGTATGATTAATAACGCCTAGGAACGCATAGGTGAAAATTTCCAAAAATTTAGATATTATGTATCTAACTAACCTACATATTCTGATTTTAGTGGTTTACACGTCCTTTATTTATTTATTTATTGCTTTAAGTAAGCTCTCAGAAAAAATCACTGTCAGCTAAGTTTGGTAAGCATGGGCCTAAAAAGATTCGATTAATGATAACATTTTTTGATAATGTCCGTGTTAATTAAGATTAAAGAACTTTAAGATAAAATTACTAAAGTTATGCAGCGATCATGGCTTTAAAAACTTGAAAACTCTTTAACTACGATTTGATCATCCTATATTAAGGGTATTCGAGCGTTACGTTAAGCGCTACGAAACAAACTATGGTCCTCTAGCCTCTACGCGCTAGGCTCCTAGCCTGACAGATACGTAAAAAGTGTGAAACCACTTGGATGTTGAAGATTTTCTTTTTGCAGCTGTCATATAACATTTCATCAGTGTAGCACTGACTTTACTTAAGAAATTACTTTACACTAGAAGGGACTAATGCATTAATTGAAGTCGATTTTTAAGCAAAATAAAACCTCGACCGAGCTCTATAAGTTTACGGTACGAAACATACTCAAGAAAAACCATAGCAAAGTACCAATTAAAATACGCGTAAGCACCTAATGCCATTTAAAAAACATTAAATTACTATAAATTAATACGAATTTCGTGCGTTCTCACATGTAACTTCCGTGTGTGCCCTTGCCACTTTAGTAGAACGACGTAGTAAGTGGTGCAATTTCCTCGGTCGGCATGACCGATACCTAACACTTCCTTCACTTTCAAGGAGCTATTTTCCACGGCAGGATAATAATATAATATTTTTAATTTATTGAAATTTTCACCTTTTCATTTGCCAAACTTTCTTCGAAATCGCAGAGACATAAGTCTTGGAGGTATTCCTCGAAGCGCACCAGTTTTGAAGCGCACCTTTTTTATTCTACGGAAAAAAAGAGAAGCGCTACTAAAAGGTGCCCACCTTTTAGTAGCGCTCTCGATAACATTGCTCTCGGGAGCTCTACTAAAAGGTGCGCTCCCAAGAATAAAAAAAGTGCGCTTCAAAACTGGTGCGCTTCGAGGAATACCTCAAGTTTTGATGCATCATGTTTGCGTGGAAGTAACCTACTCACATTTACTTATTCATGCCTTGGCAAGTCTTCTATGACATAAAGCTATGTAATGCAATTATACAAAAGGTTTTTTGGCCCTAGTTCTTGCAGTATTACGAGTTGCGTCGCGTTGTTTTGCGTTTTATTATTATCTACTGTTAAAACATGGGAAGCTTCAAAGTAACAAATCAAATGCCGATTTTAGTCGCCAAGGTCTTCTAAGTTTCTATATGTATATCTATATAGAGTATATATATGAAGAAAGATGAAGTGCAGTGCATATTCAAATGTGTAAAGACCATTTTCTAAATCAAAAATCATTCCTGAAGGTTTAACAATAAAGTTTAAAAAGGATACAAGTTTTGTTCGCATCATCATCATCATCTACCTAGCCTTTTCCCAACCATATTGGGGTCGGCTTCCAGTCAAGCCGGATTTAGCTCTGAATACCAGTATTTTACGAGGAGCGGCAAAGTTTTGTTCGCATCATCCGATCTGTAAATTCTTCGGAATTATAATGTCCTAAAATGCTTTTAGTTAGAAACGTTAGAATACATCGCTACTACGCCAGCGAGCTTTAAGCTCTGTTTCATCACACAACAAAAATTGAACACACGCATGAGTATAAAGAGACAAAGTGAGATTGGACAAACATTGTAGGTACAGAAAAAAATCTTTGGAGAATAATGTGACGTATACGGTACAAACATACTGTTACGAACGTGAGTAATTAAATGCCGGTTTACTAGCAGATAACTTTATTCACCACAAACAATGACAAATTAGTCCAATCAACAAATAACCAATCACTATAAACACTCAGAGTTCCGTTTAGTATCGCTTAGGTCGCTAGGTATCACTTCAAGCACTTAGGTAGTTCGCTCTGTATCGCTGACGAAATCAAACTGAACTCCTTCCAGCCGGGGACCCGTATTTATATGCGAAGCCACCGAAATTTCTCGATACCGACGTTTCAAGGACATTCTAGCACAAAATAGTCGCATCGGGAGGCCATAAATCATTATTATTACTCTCGTAAGTAGGTACTTATCTACCACCTTACATGCGAGTTTCGACTCTATTGCTAATACCGGAAGGTACAAATTCCCTTATCCACGCACATAACTACCTACTGAATCTTATGTAATAATAATAATTTATGTCGGACTTTTCTGGAATTTGCCAGGCCTGAGTATGTACTCCTATTCTCGAAGCTTCGCACAGCAATGCGTTTTAATTATTTGATGCTACCCTTGGTTCCGTCGAAGATATAGCGTACTCAAGTTTCACGGCGTAACAATACATTGAATACAGGGTGTAACTTTAGTAGCACCTATATATTTAAGCTTACACTGTAAAAATATCAAATTATTTATAATTATTTTTGTAAAGAGTAATCTCTGGAAAATCTGATTCAATTACAGTATTGTATCACTGTCAGGAAGTTCAACATCGTGATAGGTTACTTTTATCTTTAAAACTTGCAAAATTTTAACTCTGCTGTAATATGCATGTCTTTTATTATTCACTTAAACCTTCCTCATTAATTATCACTCTGCGTATTGGTGAAAACCACACGAAAATGCGTCTAGTAGTTTTTGAGTTAATTGCAAACAGACGCGTTGGGGAGATATACACATTAAACACGGTTTCTATGAGATGCTCCCGGGAACCGCGAGGAACAGTTGCTGTCTTGACATAACTACACCAAAAAAATAAATAAGAAAAACGAGTAAACCTATTTAAAAAGCCACTCAAAAACATTCTAATACAAAAAATCAAAAAAGACTTGTAATATTTCCTTACGTATTGTCATTTTTTTTTGTTGATTTTTATTTTATTTACATTTAATTTTAAACTTAGGTAATTGTTAGGTTCTTTTTTTTAAATTTGACGATTGGGTAATTAGGTAAAGACTGAATTAAAAAATATTTTATTAATTTCATTATTTTAAAATAAATTACCTGGTTGAATATGGTGGAATCCAACTCTATATTTACCAAATTGTTGTAGGCACTCATATTCTTGGAAATTTCCATTAAGTAGGTATATATTGCTTTAACAAAGGCTTAAGCTTTGTTAAATCGATATCCACGGTCGATTATATGACCGTGATTAAAGCTAAAGTTAAAATGACAATTGATATAAAATCCAGCCCGGAACTAAAGTTTCAATGCCTAGTAAGTGCTGCCGTGAATTAGATTATACACACTACTAAGTATGATTGATATAATATTCCGCACTACTTAGAATATAGGTTCTAAGTTATATATATGATTGATATATATCTAGGTATGTATTGCTGAGACATTGAATTACGTCACGCCGTTATGCGGTAATGGCAATAAGGGTTATTTTGTTGCACTTTGTTTACAGAAGGAATTGATAAAATTTAAATCCGGTCAAGTGCAATTCAGACCCGCGCATGATGGGTTCTGTACCGTTCGTAACAGAAAACGGCATAAAATCACGTTTGTTGTATGCCCCAGTTTAACATTTCTTTTATTCTGTTTTTAGTAGGTATTTGTTGTTGAAGTGTCAACAGAAATACCTACATACCTAATCTGTGAAAATTTCAAATGTTTGGCTATCACGGTTCATGAGATACAACCTGATGACAGAGAGACGGACAGTGCCGTCTCAGCAAGAGGATGCCGTTTTTACCCTTTGGGTACGGAACCCTAAAAATGGTAATGGTGGATACCAGTGGAAACAGCCTTTATAAATTACTAGGTTGTAGAGCTTTTTTGAAACCCAATTTATCTGGGTATTATTGCTATTAAACATTTAATTTAAAATAAATTGTAATATAAAATATTAATTAAGGTTCTCATTCATAAACCGGAACCAGAAATATAAACAATTTAAGTAGTTTATTTTATTTCTGTTATATCCCACTGACTGTTCTCTGTATATTAGCGACTCTACATTGTACTAATGAATAGAATACTATAAATATTAAAATGTATAGTTGACAAAGCCGTGGCCAGTGAAAGTAAGGCCTCGCTTTAAGGCTCTGTAGTGTAATACCTGCGTATTTAGATATAAGGCATTTAGGTCCCAGAGACGTACCTGTTATTGCTTCATCCAATACAATATGTTCCATACAGGAATATAAGACGCAAATTAGATGACGAAACAATAAAAACAAACAAAACAGTCATCACATCTCACTAATATTAAAAAGGGATAAGTTTGTAAGTGTATATGTTTGTTACTTAATCGCGATTAAACGGCTGAATGGATTTGTATGAGGTACACGGGCAGATCATCATCATAGGATGTGTTATTTGCCGGAAGTATCAATGTGCCCTTAGGATAATTTTCTATCTTCACGTGGTGTCTTCGACTCTGGCAGACGTCAGTGCATTCGTAAAATGAAGTGTTTATTTATTTAGATCTTCTTTACAACTATTATTGCAGGTATGCACCTGATGCGATATCGCTGTCTAAAAATAATGTTATTTAAAATCATAAAAACGTATCGTATTGGGACTGCCTGCTGCGGTTTTTCCATCCGATTATAATTTGGGTGTCTTCAAGGCTAGAGTGAATAGGCTCTTAATAAACTAATGCGCCTCACCATCGACGATTGCATCACTGCTTGCCACCAGGTGGGATCGCAGTCAAGCGCTAGTTTATAACCATTAAAAAAAAAGACAGACGGCGAACTATCCATTCCTCGTCGTCCATAAGCTCGAGCCTATATACAGTACTTGGAACACCGAGTCATCTGAGGTGGCAACTAAAAGTCTTGTAACGGTCTGGGACTAACTGGAACAACAAAAAGACAATAAGAATGAGCTTAGATTTTCCCAATTACCTAGTTCTGAAATTAAAGCAACTCATTACAAATGCTCATAAAGTTGGTGCTATCATGTAATGTTTTACAAGTGGTAGTAAATAAATAAATGTTTCATTTTGCATGAATAAAATGGTCATACACGGGTGATCCAAAAGTAATGATAATCGGACATTTGTAGGGCACGTAAAAATATGAAATTGTTTCCTCATATATCCAGTACTTCATCATAAAAAGATCATAAAAATAGGCCACGATTACAGGGAGTTACATTCATTTGAATACGAACAGTCGGAGAGTAAAAATCAAAATGGAGAAAAATTAAGTCAGAGCTGTCATTAAGTACCTCTGTTTGAAAAAAAAATCTACCAAAGACATACAAAGTGACATAGTGGAAACATAAAGGGACTCTGCTCCTTCATATTCCACAGTTGCGCGCTGGTCAAAGGAGTCCAAGCTGGGTAGAACATCCACAGAAGATGAACATGGCGAGGGACGCCCACCCACGTCCCACACTGCAGAAAAAGTAAAAAAAGTCGAAGATATCGAATTTGCAGGTCAAAGATTGACCATAAAGCATGTAGCTGAGATCATAGGGATGTCATATGACAAGTGTTCAAAGAATCATTGCTAACAAACTGCATATGAAAAACGTCTCTGAAAGTTGGGTGCCGAGAATGTTAACCGACGAGCACAAATCAAAACGTGTCGACATTTCGAGGGCGAATCTCGAAAAGTTCCAGACGGATCAGGATTTTTTTTTGTCTCGTTTCGTGACTATGGATAAGACCTGGATCTACTAGTTTGATCCAGAAATGAAACAAGAGTCTAAGACTTGGAAACGAGCCTCTTCCCGTCGCTGAAGAAATTCAATGAGTCAAGTTCGGCAGGAAAGGTTATGGCGTCCGTTTTATGGGATGCTGAAGGAATTATAATAGTGAAATACTTGGAAAAAGGAGCCACTATTATGGACTCTTACTACGCAGACCAAATAAGAAGATTGCGGCAGGTTATCTAAGAAAAAAAACGTCGCAAACTTCGAGTTAGAGTGTTGTTTCACCAAAACAACACACCGGCTCACAAGCCGCCGTTGCGATGGCTGCCATTCAAGAAACGGGATTTAAATTGCTTGAAAACCTACCCCATCTTCCAGACCTGGCACCCAGTGACTTATACCTCTTTTTTCGGCCCAAGAAACACCTCTGAGGCAAAAAAAATGACAATAATAACGAGGTGGTGACTACTGTAGAGGCGTTTTTGGATGACTAAGCCAAAAATTTTTTTTCAAAGCGAATTGTGGATTTTAAAAAAAATGGACTAAATGTATTGACTTGCTAAGAGACTATATAGATAAATATAATTTGTTTATAGTTAAAATATCCTTATTTCATATTGATTATCATTACTTTTGGATCACCCCTAGTACTTCCTCGTACTACTAGCCTCGGAAAGCACGTTAAGCCGTTGGTCCCGGCTGTCATTTGGAGATCTTTGGCAGTCGTTACGGATAGTCAGAAGCCAGTAAATCTGACTCCAGTCTTGCCATGAAGTACCGTGTTACCCCAGTTAATGGGTTGTGGAGGTCTGGTAGGCAGCCGCTCCTCGTAAAATACTGGTATTCAGCTAAATCCGGCTTGACTGGAAGCCGACCCCAATATAGTTGGGAAAAGGCTAGGCAGATGATGATGATGACTTCCTCTAAATCGTCTCAGCTGGATATAGGCCACCCCCAACCGTTTCTTGGGCCGCCACAACGGCCGGTTCTGTGCGTCTCGCATCCATCGGATTCCCGCGACCCTCACCAGGTCATCGGTCCACCTTGTGGGAGACCTTCCATACACAGAAACTATTGTCCAAGTGTCCATCATTTTAATAGATGATTAATGAAAAAACACTTCAAAGATATCAATTACTTTTGTTGCTCTATTCAAATCATTTGTAATAATGAAATAATAAACTTGCAACCGCCCATGACCTCAAAGGAATTGTAATTTATCAAAGAACTAATATCATTAGTGCGATTCTAACGAGATATTAATTCAGGCTCTATGTTAGGTCCGTGTAATCAAGATCATGGTTAATCACATGGTATATGATATGCTAAAAATTGTCGTATAAGTTGATATGTCTGTGCGTTTGCATGATACTGTTATTTGCATAATGTCTAAAGCTATTTATCAATACAAATTACGACTTTTGCGAGAAGGTTTGCATCAATGCTTACCATCAGGTGGGATCGCAGTCAAGCACTAGCTTATACAATTAAAAAAAAAATTGTATATTTAAATGTACCTATTCGTACTTAAACTTTTTTTTAAATTGGTTTGTTAATCTAAAGGTATATAAAAGGAGAAACTGATTGACTGACTGACTGACATAGTTGTATCAAAGCACAGCCAAAACTACTGGGACTGGGAGCGTGAAATTTTGCACATGCTTTTCTTTTATGATGTGGGTTATTAATAGAGAATTTTCCATAATTCACCCCTTTAAGGAGTTCAAAATTTTGTCTGGAGAAGTCTATTTACGCGTGGGCGACGCCGCTGCCAGAAGCTAGTCTAAATGTAAAAGGAGGAACTGGCTGCCTGACATATCAACGCACAGCCGAAACTATTGGGGCATGGAATATGCAATATAGTACAAAACTTCCTATTGTGACATAGGCGAGCATTAAGAAGGGATTTTTAGGAAATTCAAGGGGTAAGTAAAGTAAGGGAGGTTTTTTTTCCGGTAGGAGAATCATCAGAATGACTTCTCCCAGGTGAAAAGAAGGAATATCATGTCACGATTTTTATATTTCAATACTTTCCTTAAGACTTTTTAGGGTGTGCTAAAGATTGTAATAGAGGATTGTTATTTCTGGAGTTAATGAACTTAGTGCTTGCCCCAAATTCTATCATAAATGAATAATAAAGATTGAGATTAAAGAGTGTCCTATTTTTACTTCTGCGTTCCAGAGCGGCTGTAATTCTCTTAAATAATTCCAGGGAACACTCGATTCATATAAAAAAAACTTGTTTATGATTTACGTTGATTTACGAGCGTTTAACGCATAAAGCACGTTATAGCTGCCTCACAGCGGCATTAATTAGAGCGGCTCCAATTAGTAGAGCCATAAAACCCGATTTAAATTAGATTGTAAGAGGGACATAACTACCGGAATATTGAATCACTGAGAATCAGCAGTAAAACTTTCATCGGGGAACTGTGGACCTAATAATCGTAGGTACAACGTAACAATTAGGTAATAAGGCTCTACGGAGTCGATGTTAGTTGGAGAGCGAGGCGCGCGGCCGAGGCTCGGCGCCCGTAGCCGGCTAGGAACGTTCGAGTGAATGCACGCCGCTTCTATAAATACGATAGCGGTCGCCGCGCGTGCACTATTTACTCCGAACCCTATTGTTGAACAAGTCTGCATCATGCTAAGGGTAAATGTCTTTTTAATTGATTCTATTAATCCTGTATTTGTTTCGTGATACGCTGCAAGTGTGATCTTTGTCGTAACACTCAGGTGCAAGCTTGTTTGGTTCCAAACTTGTTTATTTCTAGTGCATAGAGACCTTGTGTGCTTTCAGGATTTGTGAAAGACATTTCGTAACATACAAAGTTTATCTTTGATGTCATTGCAGCATCTGTTTTCGATTTCCAGGTATCATTGGTTCTGTGCGTCGCGCCGGTAGTCTTCGGTATCATAGTCCGGGATCCGCCGCCTTCCCCGAACGATTACAAGTACTCGTACAACATTGAAGACCCGACGACGGGTGACAGCAAGAGTCAGCACGAGGTGAGGCAAGGGGATGTGGTGACTGGAGCTTACACGGTGCAAGGATCTGACGGAATCAAGCGGACAGTCGAATACACAGCTGACGCGAAGCATGGCTTCCAAGCTGTGCTGCATGAGGACCCTGTGAGCCAGCCCCAGGCAACTCAGCCGCCTGCTCCTCAATACTACAATACGATTAACGCGATCCAGTATCAACCCACTCCCAGGCCAGTGTTTGCCCAATATCAGACACCTAGTCCCAGACCAGAGTATGTACAATTCCAGACGTCTACTCCGAGACCCGATTATGTGCAATACCAGACTCCTGCACCCAGACCTCTGTACGAGTCAGTGCCGCACTCTGAACCTCAGGGCAACTACATCGAGGACCATCCCGCGGTATATTTCACCCCTCAAAACGAAATAGAGCCCAGGGCTCCTTTTAATGGACAGTACTTTATACCTGTGTCGGCAAACAACAAGTATTAGAACAGACTGATAGACTATGTAATTCTTATCGTAAACTTGTGATATTAAGATAAGTGCGTAAAATGAGATCTGTAAAATAATATGCTGTGAATAATGTACCTAATTAGAGATATGTAGAATGACTAACATTGAGTGTACTTGAACTTATTCGTTCGTTAACTTGAGTGTGTTTTTGTGCAATTGTTCGGAATAAAAAGTAAATAAAAAACGACAGTGGCCGTTTGAGATTACTAGAAATAACAAAATAAAAGGCAAAGCAAGGCTGAATGCGTAATTTGACTGTAATTTTTTTCTTCAGCAGCTCAGCGGCTTGAACCAAACGTGTCAGTTTTATTTAACCTTTTTGCTTCCCTTTCATTGTAGTCACAAGGAAATGCGAGGACATTGAAATAGATTTTGATAAGGATTATGTTTTAATGTCGCTAATGTAAAGTTCCGGGGTTGTGTGCACCGGATAGCTGGTTCAAGGCCGAGGCGCGGGAAGTGGGTCGCCGAGCGAGTGGGCCGGCCTTACACGCTCGGGCCTCGAAGCCAGCGGTAAATGTTATATGATTGAATTGTGCTCCAGCGATTAAAAAGCTGGAGCGTGTCGGTGCAGACTGCAGACCAAACGAACGATTGATACATATTAAGCAAGAATTACTGCATGCTCGGTCGCCTTAACACACTCATACTCGATTGCTAGTGTTTTCTAGCGAGCTTATAGTGTCTGTCGGTGGCCGTTCCCATAAAATAGTGTTTGCTTGGTCTGTAACCGATACAACGCAACCGTCCCTAATGCATTGCGACGCCTGATGGGTCCATACACTTTGGATAATAGGCCTCTCGTTACAGTAAGTCTGGCTCTTCTTATTCGCTATTAGAACTAATGGAAGTTGCACAACGTGATGCATTAGCCGTGGTCATTTAATTAAGAGGTGTGAGGAAATAAGTCTTCTAGAACTTTCTTACTTTTAGCTTTTGTGTGAGTTAAGAATACCCGGAAGGAGATGGGAGAAGCCTTTGCCCAACAGTGCGAAAGTATAGGCTAAATAAAAAGAAAAAAATAGTGTAATTGTCCAAGTTGTATTGATACATAATTATAAAGTACATGGAAATACTGACAAAGATTTCTGGTTGCCTATATATTACATCCTATTCCGAAAAAAATATAACGCCGCGTTTTTAGAAGCCACACTAGTTAATAACATGTATTAATTAATTTACTCAATATACATAAGTGTGTACGAGTATAGTCAGTCCTACATGTTTCACCGTTTCATATGGAGTCTTTATGGAGTGGCAAAAAATTTTTAGTCCCATTTGCGTCGTCGATGACCAAACATGAAACATTTTGTCAAGCGATTGAAAGTGCCTTTTCTGAGCGTAGGGTCCTAGTTTCGATTCCCACGTCGTTCATCGACCCTATTGAGTTTTGTCACGAAAAATTTAACAAGGGAATAGCTCTGCTTTGTGCTATTGTGTTAAAAGACCGCTCTGGCGAAACTTGGGTATACTATACATCTACCTCTTATAAATGAATAATGGCATGATGAAGATAAGTGCGGGAACTTTTTGTCGAGCTATCAAGCCAATTAGCACTTATTTTAGAATTTAAAGTCATTTCGCACATATTTGTTAATACTTAATAAAATTAACTGAAGCTGGCAACATGCAATTATGTGCTGGTTTTATTATGTAAAACGCGTGGGAGACAAGGTCTTTAACAAAGATATTTAACAATGTTATCGTTATATCGATTAATACTTAGTACACACCTTAGGCGAGGCCTGTGTGGGTACTTTGTATAAGCAGCCAGGCTCAGGCACCCTTCCAATATTAAGAACCGGTTTCTTCATTCAGAATTTAGTGTTAAAAATGTAACTTGCTCTTGTGAAACACCATTGACAGGGTTTTAAGGTAAAGTGGAGTTCGAGAAATCGAGGGAAACATAACGTAGGTAAAGATAGAAAGTTGAGGATATAACGCAAGTAGTAACATTGGAACCGAATTCGGAAGCGGAGTTTTTAAATTTGGTTTTTCGGAGGCAGATCCGGAAATGGAAGCGGAACCGGAACTGGAATCGGAAGCAGAGGCAGAAGCGTCAAATGAAACACTATTTTAAAATCGGTTATGTAAGTATAAATGAAGAGTGAGTTCTCTCTTCAGTTATACTCAACCTGCCAAATACGAAACAAAACCACAAGTAAAAGAGTAATCGACAGAAGGGGGGAAGGAGGTTCCCCGCGCGTCAATTAAACTTGTTTCTGTCTCCAATATAATTTCTGATCTCTCTTGATCGACGAATCAAGGTGCAAAATCAATCGGAAGTTTTGAAGGGAACATATGATTTTTTTGATGTAACCAACTGTGACATTTGGGACAAAGGGTTTATGAGGGTTTATTTTTAAGGGTTTTAAGGGAGGATTAAAGGTTTTGAAGGTTCCATATGATTTATTTTTTTATGTAACCAACCGTGACATTAAGGACAACGAGGTTATGGGTTTTTTTTTTTTTTTTTCCGGTAGGGGAATCATCAGAATGACTTCTCCCACTCTTGGGCGGAGCGGGAGGGCGTGCCAGACTCTTACTGACTAAACCCCTACCCCGTCCCTTCGTTACCATCGATCTGGGGGACACGGTGACAACCTTTCGGATACCGTGTTCCCTAGAGGCTTCGGCCCTACCGGGCCCCTACAGTTTGCTGACATCTCCTTGAGGCGCGCGTGGAACAGAACGCGCCGTCGACGACTAGGCTCGGTCCAGATTATTACCAGACTGCCGGACGGCGAGCTACCCAGCGCTCGCTGTCCGCGAGCCCGCGCCTACGGTGGTCGGAAATCGGGATCGGGATCTCGGCGGCGGCGGCGTGAGTTCCGTTGCCTCACGCGGTCGGCAGCCTCCTTCGCTAACATTACTGCTTCGCAGAAGGAGGCGACTGCCTGCCACCCCTCCTCGATCCGGACCATGGCCTCTACCAGGGCCCGGCGCGAGAGGTCACCGCCGCCGATAGCCTCCACAAGGACACGGCGGTGCTCCGCCCAAGCGGGGCACACCTCTACCGTGTGCTCCACCGTGTCCTCCGGGCGGTCCACACAGTGGCGACACCCGGGCGTCCTTTCCTCCTTGATCCGATGCAGGAACCTCCCGAACTTACCGTGTCCGGTGAGGACCTGCGTCATACGGAACGAGAGGACGCCGTGACCTCTTTCCAACCACTCCTCAAAGAGGGGACTTACCGCCGCAATGACGGCATGCCCAGCACTGGGTTGCGACAGTCGCAGTCGCCATGCCACCCTGAGATCCCGCCGGAACTCTGTCCGCCATACCGCGACTTGTCGTGGCAGCGGAGTTTCGCCCCGGCGTTGCATCTCCACGCGCAAATCGTGCATGCGTGCAAGGACTGTTGCCTCCAAATCCCACGGTGGCAGGCCAGCAAGGAGGCTCGCCGCTTCGCGGGAGATCGTGCGGTATCCCCGCACCATCCGGATGGCCATGACCCTCTGGCAAGCGTTCAGTTTGGCCGCTGGTCGCTTACCTAGCGATGGCGCCCAAACTGGCGCCCCGTAAAGGGCCATGGACCGAACGATCCCCGCGTAACGAGGTTATGGGTAGAACCTAGCTAATGACCTCCCAAATCCCTGGAAATATTGTGTCGGTCCATGCGCCAAACACCCTTTATAATAATTATGCCAACTAGCTCCTCGCCCAGGCATCGCTCGAGTGCAATTTTTATTTTATTTCTTTTTACCCGTGTACACAAATAAACTCTTTGAATTTGAATTTTACAAATTATGTGTTGTTCTAATGTTATAATGGTTATAATTATAATACATTAGAATAACTCATCATTTAGTTACATTAATGTAAAGTTTCATTAAAATCCATTCAGTAGTTTTTGCATCTCTTTGACAAACGTAACATCCGTACACATATAAACTTTCACGTTTATAATATTAGGAGGATGGTTTAAAGAATGAATCATGTATGTTCAAGTGCAAGTAAAAGTGATTAGATTTGACTTGACGTGTGTCTGCGTGTGGGTGTCATGTGTTTGATACTTTTGTTGTAACTGCAAAAAAATCCTTATATCCCAACTTACTTCCCAACATTTCCGAATTAAGTTTCAAATGTTTTTGAATGAAAAACAGTTTTTCTGTAACTAGCTTTTAATTTGAAGTAACGCCACGATCACCTTCATCCTAAAAGGTTGAGTTTCTAAGGGCCTGTATTTCTTCGTTAAGTAATATATTTTTTGGTTTGTAATATGTTTGTGTTATATTTTTTTGTTATAATGTGTTTTGTTATTTTTTTAAATTATATAAACTAGTGCTTGACTGAAAAGCAACTTAACGATACCACATTCTATTTGAAAAATCTGTTATTTGTTTATTGTGATGAGGTACCACAGTATTGTCTTTTTTAACCCAAAGGTTGACCGATAGCATTGATGTATTAAGTCCGCCTATGTATGTATTGTGTATAAATCTGGTCTAATGATCTTCCCAGTTCAGCGGAGGTTTGCGGGACTTACATACTTATTCCGCATATCTCCGAAGTACATATATTTAATGCATTGTCATTCAAGTTACATCAAAACTGAAGGGGCTCAGCAGGATCGAAGCCTCTTGGCCATGGGTTGGCTTCTGAAAGGAAAACCCGAAACCCTGGAATGGTGGCAAAGAAGGAACAAAGTTTAAGTCAGTAAAAGTCTACACGTCCGCTCTTGGGTGGAGCGGGAGAAATCATTGATGATTTCCCCCACAAAAAAAAAACAAGTTACATAAGTATACTTACTAAATTCTAGCTCAATCGATCAGTGTAGTACTTATTTGAAAGGCCATTTTGAAAGATTGCCCTAAACATACATCATGCAAACAAACATTGCATTTGCAAGTAAAACAAAAGTTTATAAAAAAAAACCTTTAATGTTTAACTAAAACGTAAATAAATTTAAACTAATCAATAATCATCTTTCTTCTATAGCGGTGCGACGGGGCACAACAGGAACCAGTAGCCGCAGCCGCACCTGGTGAGGCAGCCCATGTGCAGCCACATGTACTCCAGGTGGTTGTCGTGGATGCAGCACCTGCACGCCAGGAGGCGCTGGCAGAAGGCGCTCGGGATCAGGTTCGGACGCTCGCGGGTGCCCGGCCCTGGAAGAGATTGGAGAGAAATAATCATGTTAGAATACGATATCCATCTGCCGATCTGGAGCAGTAGTGGCCCTATGGTAACTGCCCTGACTAAAAATTTGTAGGTTGTAGGTTCAAACCCTGCCAGGTGCATTACTTTGTGTAATTTATTTCGTGACCACTGTTTTAAAAACGGTGAAGGAAACCATCGTGAGGAAACCGGCATGTCCTAGAATAAAAAAATATCGAAGACATGTGACACCAACCCGCACTGGACCCGCGTGGTAGATTGCGGCCCATTACCTCTCCTAGAAACGAGGCCCGAGTCCCAGCAGTGGGAACATTGTAAGGCCCATAATGCTAAAAAAATCCATCTGTCTAGTCTTTTCCTAAGTTGTCTAAGTAATTCAGTACTGATCTAATAGAGAAATAGCTGTTGACATATTTTCATAAATACTTTTATTTACTTAAAAGTATCTGCCCATACCATAAAAAATCGACTCGATTTTCTTTCAGAAAAAGCTAGATATACGGATAGTCCTAGGTTATTAAATATAGACACACGGGTAGATCAAATCCAGCAATAGGACGTATTATATACTTTTTATTCCAAGATATGTTTGTTCTATCGTATCTAGTAGTTGTTTGTATGACAAATTTATAAACGCAAGAATAAAGCACAAAAAATTGGAGCTTCCAAAAAAGAGTACTATCTTTCATCTTGTCATCTTCAATGGGCTTTACCAGAACAGACAATTGCTCCACATTAGTCGTGAATCAGAAAAGCTAGAATTTATGGAGAGAGGCCTATGCCTTCAAGTAGTATGACGATGCAATATAACAGTAATGTGTAATCATCAGTACCGTACCTTTCTTGATGGCCATGATGCGGAAGGGGTCGCAGTCGCCAGCCAGGTGCGCGAGCAGCTCCCTCTTCTCGATGCCGGTCACGTGGTCCAGCGGGTCGTGCATGCCGCCGTAGACCCGGGCGCCCACGGAGCGCAGCCTCCGCACTGGACGGAGCCACCACATTCTGAACCTGTTGAGATTGAATATGTAACTTGAGAGAAAATATTTACAGCTTTTGTCAGATTGTAGACTGCTGGGCTTCCATCCTGTACCGTGACTCTTGTCCTTTGATAGTTGTTATCTCTGGGTAAAAATGGCACACCCTTACTGACTAATACCAACCTGAGTTCCTTCAGTTAACCTTTACATTTTAGTACCATGGTAACTCTTTCGAACACTTCCGCAGCCCTGGCATGCAATGATTCTCAAGATTTTATCGATTCCGAGAAAAGCTAATCAAAAAATTTAGTAGACTCAAGCAACGATATGTCTCCCATCATTCAGCGACCCTAGTTTCTTCTCTTGTATCCAAATAGCTGTACAAGATTTTGGGTTAACTCATGCAGTGCAGTGGGAAGATCAGCCAGACAGTTGAATGGTGCGGCCAACGACCGAGAATATGTAGTCTTGCGCCAAAGACATTCTTGTGCAAAGCTTTAACTGTTTTACTCATAAAAACGTTTGATCTATTTTGTATACAAAAACAGGTGGTAGTGTATATCTTTGAACCGTGCTCTGCGCCTTCCGAAGTGACGAAAGCTGGATCCTTTTAATTAATGAAAGATTCGATAATACATTAATGAATTAGCTTACCAATTAGATTATTTATCACAAAAGCACTTAAATACGCGGGGAAAATCTACAACACTTAGCCAAAATTTGCTTTGCTTTCGTTCACTTTGAAAATAATGTGATGACAACGTCAAACGTTTCTTTTGAATTTGGAGTTTTGAAGCCATCTTGTAGATTTCGCTAAAAAAGTTCTATAGGGCGTAGTTTATAGTTTCTGCGTATTTTGCTACTATAATACTGCCACAAGCCCTTTGCTTCTTCCAGCGGCTTCGTCCACGTGGAAGTGGCTTTCTTCATATAAAGCTTTGACTACCGTTTCGTCCCATTAGAGGGCGAAATTTTTAAAATCCTTACCTACGTCATAAAAGGGAACCACATGTGCGAAATTTCACACTTCTATTCCCTGTAGTATTTGCTGTGCGTTAATATGTTTGTCAGTCAGTTTCTAGAGGAAGTAGAAAAATAATGAAAAGTGTGAACATATGGGATCTTAACCTAGATCAACTATCGAGGCTGCACCGGAGAAACAATTAAAGCCATACACCACAAGCTATGCTTAGGCACAGGTTGAAGCTTAAGGACTAACACAGTTAACTGTGAGTATTATGTATGCCATTGAACGTACACTAAACTGCATGCATATGACCCAGCTCATGAGTTACATCAACAAATATGCGACGTCGCAAGGACGCGCGCCCAAAAAGTCGACAAGCATTACAATGCAAGTGATCTTTATGCCCGAGATCAATCATAGCCCACTTGTTCTTATTAACATATTATACGAACCAATTCAAAAGACACACATGACTTACATGTACAATTGAATTTCGAAACTCTTTAAAGCGACCGGTTTATATGAACTTACTACTCACACCGGTGTAATGGTATTGCAATGTTGAGGCAGCTGTGAGGCATATAAAAAGTCGAAGAGAAACAATTTCTTCACATTCAACTTGAGATCTCCTCACAGTGAAGTCACTCATATCAATCATAATGGCTTTCAAGGTACGAAGCCGAATTTATTTAATAATTTAACATTATATTTCAAATCTTAAGTGTTATCTGTGAGATATTGTTGTTACTAGCTTCGGCAGTACATATGTACAGGTGTACAATTGGAACGATATATAGAGAAGATTGACATGGACCCTGCGCAAAGATGACACGCAAAGTTGCGAAGTTATCCACGTGTTCCGCTAGATCTGCGGGAACGTTTGAAAGAGCTCCAGTGGCCCTAGAATGCAAAGGGCCAAGTCCGGTCTGGCACACATCCTCTCGCTCCACAACAGAGTAGGGGAAGTGATACAACAAAAAAATATTAAAAGTCAAAGTGTATTCAACTAAAAGTGTTTAACCTATATTAAGACTAATGGGGCTTTTCTGTTCTCTATGTACTCTGTTATTTTATTAATTGGCATTAATGATTCCCTTTTTAATTTCCAGCTGGTCGTCCTGGTCTGCGCTTTCGCCGCCGCCAACGCGGGCATCGTCGCCCCCGCTGCATACACAGCCCACCCCGCGCCCGTGGCGTACGCGTCCGCACCGGTTGCCTACGCCGCACCCGTAGCCAAGGTGGTGGAGGCGTACAACGCGCACCCGCAGTACAGCTTCGCGTACGACGTGCAGGACGGACTCACCGGCGACTCCAAGAGCCAGCACGAGAGCCGCGACGGCGACGTGGTGCAGGGCTCCTACTCCGTGGTGGACCCTGACGGCACCAAGCGCACTGTGGACTACACCGCTGACCCTCAGAACGGTTTCAACGCCGTCGTGCGCAAGGAAGCCATCGGTCACGTCGCCGCTAAGGTCGTCGCTCCCGTCGCCAAGGTCGCCCCTGTAGCGTACCACGCCGCCCCCGTGGCGTACCACGCGGCCGCCCCCGTCTACCACTCCGCCCCTGTCGCCTACTCTGCCCCAGTCTACCATCATTGAAAGTCAAACCTAGTCAAACCTTGAATTGAGGATAAATATTATTTATTACATTAGTCTTATGATCATGAGCAAATAAATGTTTTTAATATGAATTTATCGTTTTATCATCACCACTCTGCCCTGACCATCATTTTAACAATAAGGCACCTATATTATATCAGAAACATTAGTAGTTCCTGGTTTAGGACTTGATTTTTTTATCAACTTGTATTTATTAAAGCCAAATGATAAAGTTGTATTAGCCTAGTTAATTAAATTGAGCAGAAAGTAAACAGAGACACCTTAAAACCGAACATACTATTTTTTTATCATACACACAGTTATATTCATACCGAATATACTCGTACTATTTTATTAATCAAGTTTCCAACGAATGAACATCCAAGTATTTTAAGGTTCGCGATCAAAATCGAACGTCTAGAAGCACTCTAATATTTTATTCCAGGAATTGAAAATTGCATAGGACATACAGTATGACATACATATTCAATCAAAATAATAATTTGGTTCGGTTTTTTTTTGCAGTTTGCCGACATTGCATAGGGAGCTAAGCAATGTCAGCAAAATGGAAAAAAAATCGAATCATCCCCTGGCGGCCCTATAATTTTGCACCACGTAGCACTGATGGGTGTAGCAATCTAGATAAGTGTAAATTGCGGCATTATTAAATTAAGAGTCAACTTTAAGTTCAAGGTTTGTGTGGTTTATATTTTTTTAATCTGCCCTCCTGCACGAAACCAGCGGCGTAGCTCAAATCACTGATTTTCGTTATTTGCGAACCCAAAAATCCTTTTTTCATCATCTTAGTTCTATCTTTATAGAGTTTTTATTTCTCATGCGATAAACGCGCTTATCGTAAATTATAATAAAGAATTATTATAAATAATGTAATCCTTGTGAATTCATCCCGAATACCTCTCATTATTTACACGAAAATAAAAAATACAAACATGACGAAAACTTTGGATTGGCACCACGTCTTTTTCCCGTAAGTCCGGCTATACTTATAGTCCGGTCAAATTAGACTAGGTGTGAGGTGGCAATAATTTGCACCTTGCTGAAATTTGGTAGGATTGTTCAACACACCGTCATAAAAGAAATTCAAAAAGACCCCATCGATTTTTTTTCGAAATTCTAAAATATGTCAAAGGTTACAAAAACGGGATTTTCGTGATTTTCAACAAGTTCATAATCTATTGTGCATATGCCTATTCCAATTAAGTCTTAGGGCCTATTTCACCACCTATGATTAAGTTTCGAGTATCTTACTTGACAGATAATTTAAATTTTTGAATTTATTCAGTGAGTAGTGCCTACTCGGACATTGTGAAACAGGCCCTTAGTTGATCTAATTTATCTGGCGGTTTTATTTTTTTGCGGTGGGTCTTTATCTAATGACTCATTCCGCTCTAGAGTTGAGTGAAAGGCGGCGTGAAAAGGGCGTGTTAGAGTTTTACCACAAGATTCATTGACTAATACCACACCTATGTTCATTTATACATTGCTTTGCCCTTTGCGTTCTAGGACCATGAGTAACCTTTTGACAAGTCTTCGCATGGCTCTAATAGGCTTCGGCCCTGCTGGGCTCCTACGATATTGCTGATATCTCTTTAAGCGCGTACAAACCGTTGACGACTCGGGCATGGCCCGGATGAAGAATTACTCATTGCAAACACAAAACACAAATGTATTTTTGTTATGAAATAAATAACTTGAACTTGAAAAGCCCGCACGTTCAGTGGATTTGTCTGGCTGTGGGCTTACCAAATGCGCCAAAAGACTAGAAGAAACCCTAACAGCTGTCTTGTAACCAATGTGAGCTATGACTCTAATTTCTGCAATGGCTGAATGGCTAAATGTCTCATATGAAACTATCACATGACTCAATGACATAAAGACAGACATGAAGAATTATGAGCCACCTTTTATATCTGCAAATTCAGAGTGAGATGAATGTAATTGCATTGCATAATGTCTTATTCAATTTGTGTTTATTGCTTTCATGTCCTCAATTAAAACTTTATATGCATATACGAGTACATAGGAACAAAGTGTCGCCAGCTATTTTACATACTTCTAAGTACAGTACTGTAGTTACTTTGAATAAAATCGTTTTAAAAACACAGAAATATTAATTGTTACACTGTGCTATCATAAAATAATACAAACGTATTCCATTGGGGAAATAGTAGATTTTAAAGTAACAAGCTTTAAAAACATGAATTGAACATAGACATTTTAACTCTTCTTTTTCTTCACTTCGTGACGATATCTCTGTCCGATCAGTATGAAGTTACCTGGGTAGCTCTGATATTCGTTTCGTTGAAATCTTGAATTGTGCAAGATAGGCCTAAAGCATCCTGAAGAGGTTCCATATTGGTCTTGGGTTTCTGATGGTTCTATGATTCCCATTTGCTCAAATTATTTACAGAACCTAATATGGACCCGTATTAAGTCGAGGTTTATTAAAAAGGGAGGATCCTCCGACCAGGCAAGTATTGTGTCTGGTCCGGGCCCCATAGTTATATGCTCTTTATTGACACACAATTTCATAAACAATAAATATAGGACAGTTGATTTACACTGGTAAGCTTACTATTGGGTTTTAGAGTAGTTTGAAGAGGTTTTTGGATTGTTATATATTCTAATCACATAGAGAATTCTGAAGCCGCGCTGTAGGATTTAATTTTAAAGTTCCTATACAGTGGTTACAGCATATATGGCGTTGGAAAAGTAGTGAATACAGCCTCATAACAGTAAGCTAAGTTTTAAGTACCTCGTTAATATGCGACAGCCTGTACCTATATTTTGGCGCTTTGTTAACTTCTTTAACGTGGGCAGATCGATGCTAGTCTGTTATTATATTGACTTCCATTCAGGAAATGAAAGACAAAACCAGTAGTTCGAGGACCGAGGTAAAGAAGCTTGTAAGTCAGATTCCTATCTTGGGTGATGCCTAGGTAGTGAGGTTGAGGGGATGTATTTTTTGGAAAAGAATAACAAAGGTTTTGTTCAATAAATAGTTGTTTATTTCAGTTCATAATAACAGTCGCGGTCTTATAAATACTTAGTGGTGGTAGACGGGGGCAGAGTAGGCAACGGGGGCGGCGTGGTAGGCTACAGGGGCGACCACCTTGGCGACGGGGGCGACGACCTTAGTGACCTGACCGAGGGCCTCCTTGCGCACGACGGCGTTGAAGCCGTTGTGGGGGTCGGCGGTGTAGTCGACGGTACGCTTGGTGCCGTCGGGGTCCACCACGGAGTAGGAGCCCTGCACCACGTCGCCGTCGCGGCTCTCGTGCTGGCTCTTGGAGTCGCCGGTGAGTCCGTCCTGCACGTCGTACGCGAAGCTGTACTGCGGGTGTGCGTTGTAATCTTCGACCACCTTGGTGATGGGCGCGGAGTACGCCACGGGTGCGGCGTACGCAACGGGTGCGGACGCGTACGCGACGGGCGCGGGGTGGGCTGTGTAGGCCGCAGGGGCGACGATGCCCGCGTTGGCGGCGGCGAAAGCGCAGACCAGGACGACCAGCTGGAAATTAAATAATGATTATTATTGGTATAAATGTTAACTGAACACAGTAAAATACTTTTTTCGAGTATGTTTTAGCTTCTATTTACAACTAGCTTGTGTCAGCGTCTTCTCCAGCGTCAAAATAGGTTTCTCCATACCAACTTTGGATACCTGTTTCATCCTATATGGGGATAAATTTTGGGAAATTCTCTCTTAGAGCTCGTCACGTCTTAAAAAGAAACCTTGTTGAAAATTTGACGTTGCTAGTCTCAGTAGTTTCGGCTGTGCGTTGATTTGTCAGTCAGTCAGTTTCTCCTTTTACAAATAGTTCTCCAGAAATAAATTCAAGTAATTTAGTACCTTGAATGCCATTTTGGAAGTAGTGTGTGTATCAGTAGTGTTCTACGGATCGAATGATATGAGTGTTGAATCATGCGCGTCATTATATACGATCGGCGCAGCCCCGCGGCGAAAGCTGTGCAGACGAAACTGGTACTGTTAGTGTATCGTCGGTGATAACAGTTTGAAGGTTAAAGTGTTATCACCTGCAAAGTTATGACTCAGTGCTGTATGAAGTTTCGACAGAACGCGAGACCAGCTTATGCTAGTTTTGATATAGAATCAATATGCATCGTCATACTTTTAAGCTAATCTGACAAGTTAATTAGAAGTTTCCAATTAGTAGGACTGCTTATGTATATAAGTTCTAAACTATTTTTATCGCAATATGCTGTAAAATAAATATAGTCTAATGAAAGCGCGACCTGAGAAGAAGAGGTTAAAATCAAAAATGTTGTATGTGGTATTACCAACTAGTAGGAGAATCTTGGCACTTCACAATTTTTTTTATTTCCTAGAATTGCAACTGAATAGTTTTGACAATTGAATTAAAAAAAACTGCAGGTTACGCTTTCATTAGACGCACTTCTAGACATTTTATTTCAGGTAACATGTGTGCGGTACTTGATAATTATTTGAAAAGTTTTTAGTTGCCAATCTGAATTAATTTGACTGATTTAACACTTCATGAATTTCGTGTTCTCTATTTATGTCATGGTTCCAAAATCTTAACTGGTGAGCTTCAAGTAAGATTGCTAAAAATGATACTTCCTCTAAATCACTAAAATAAAAAGCTTTTCACATGTCATGATCGTTTATAGTGTGAGACTGTGAGCGATAAGTGATGTTCTGTTTAGATACTGCAATTGGCGAGTTATAAAAGTAAATTTCGCTACGAATAGAGGTAGTGATATCCACTTTGGTATATGAGCGTATTATGTATGACGTTGGTAAATAAATAATAATTGCCGAATGCATGTACGAGTATACGTAAGCACTCTTCAGAACGGCTGCAAGTATTTGGCAAATTATTTTTTGGTATGAAAACTGCAAAATACCAAAAAAAATTACACCTTTTTGCCCAGCTGCGGGTCGGGTAACCAGTGTCTATAATAACTAATAAGATAACTACGAAACAAGGAAATGTTTTGAAGCTTATTCTTCGTAGCACTTTCGTAGCGCTACGCGTAGGCGTTGCGTAGCACCAATAGCGAGAAAATTAATCGTAGAAATAGAAAAGTTCTCTAAAATAAATCGAACCTTAAGGGCCTGTTTCACAATGTTTGAGTAGGCACTACTCACTGAATAAATTCAAAAATGTGACAGAATTTGTATGAAATTATCTGTCAAATAAGATACTCGAAACTTAATCATAGGTGGTGAAATAGGCCCTAAACCACATATTTTAGATATATCATCATTCTAAAAATAGTAAGCATAATATAACGCCCTTCAAAATCTTCAAATATTTTTACCACTTATGTGTGTGTATAATTATAGCTTGTTACTTCAAGGTTATTTCCTATATTCTATTCCAGGACATTTTCTATCTATGCACCAACTTTCATCTGAGTTTGTACCGCCATTTGAGTTTGAGCAAGGGAACGAGCAGGGAGCCAATGAATATAATATTTTTAGGATAGAGAATATTCTATCCCACGAAACGTTCCCTAGGGATAATTTACTACTTTCATGTAAACGGCAAAGCCGCTTACAGAAGCAAGTGGTTCATAAACCTGTTCAGAGAAGCTGGAACGGGTTGTATGAGGAATTTAGTAAGATCCAGAAGTAGTCAAATTGTGGTGCACTGGAGGAGACGTGTACCAAGTTCTGGATTCGGGTTTTTTTTTTTAATTTTTTCTAAACTAGCGCTTGACTGCGATCCCACCTGATGGTAAGCAGCGATGCAATCGTTGATGGTGAGGCGCACTAGCTTATTAAGAGCCTATTCACTCTAGCCTTATGAAAAGAGATATAAAAGTGAGCACTCATAACAATATAACGGTGGGTCGCGGCCGGAGAAGCTCCACGTATGACATAACAGTTGCTCGCCTACTCGTCGACACGCGCGGACGTTCCCACGCGGCCTTGAACTTGCGATGTTGCGATGACACGCCATTCATCAAGTGTGCCTTGCTAAACTGTACTGAATAATCACGATGTTTTTTGTATTAATATCGTTTTGAATGGATATACTTATACTCGTATATGTATAGTCAAGGGTTAAAAGCAAAGTGCAGTTGCATTCTATCAATGCAAGTGTCTAAACTTTCTTTGCAGTAGATGCACAAATGGTCCACAACCAGTTTATTCATTTCTTTATAGATTCTATGCTACAAATTAAATCTGTTATGAACCTTTGACCTTTTTCTGCAAAAAGATAAATCTTAGACAGTTTAGAATGCAATGAATGTGCACTTTTTTCACTCATGACTGCACATAAGATACAGTCATGTCGCAATTTTTTTTTTCTGTGATATGTCATGCATATACATTATATAAGTAATAAGGAGAACGTAGCTGATCCCTGCCATATGGTTTGTACAAATTTAGCTTATAGAATATGCAAAATAAAGTGTACGTTTCGACCGAAGCTAGGCCACGGTTGTCAATCTCAAACAGTTGGGCACTATTACAAGAGATGTAATAGTACCCAACTGTTTGAGTAAACACAGGTGCACTCTCCGTTCGATAGGAGAGAACAGGACCAACAGTTTTACGTGCATTTCAAGGCACGAGGATATCACACCATATTACTTCCAAACTGCAGGTTACTACAGAGTAGGTAACAACTAGTGGAAAAGCTGAACAACTTTTTTTACCCGACCAAGAAATATCAACCCCACTTTCATACTTGTATTCTAAAGACCATTTTGTCATAGTCGGTTTTGATCATCACTATTTCGTCAGTGCACAAAACCCACCACAGCTACCAGGCCAAGATTTATCTGGGGAAACGAGAATTTGCAAACCGTGCTAAATAAAAACTGATAAGTATTTATGCTCGTTTTCAATAAGCTATCTATCTACAGTTGCAGCTACTAAAGATAAAGAAATCTATCCTTTTGCCCTTACATGTTTTCTTATAACCTACCGACGGATAGCATTTCCTACCAAAGTTGTGGATGGATAGATAGAATCTTACTGTTTATCGGGTATAGCTATCTATCTATGAACTGCGGTAGGTTATTGAAAACGTGCAATAGTAGTATTATGACAATGGACAACAAACTAACATTCAGCCTTCTATACCAAAAACATAGCTACGCCTCAAATCTTCAAATGTCAAAGTCGTCTTAGAAATAGTTTTTGCCTTGTAGTCCTTGTACCAAAACAAGGTACATTGTATTAATTGATCGGCGAGTGTCATCGACCGGTGGGGTGGGTGTCTGAGCTTCAGACCTGTCGCCTCAGGCGTTATCTTAACCGTATATAATAGCAGTGCATAATTCTAATTTCATATCATACGTTCTTTAGAACTCTATTGATACACTTCTCTTACAATGGCTTTCAAGGTAATTTTAATCTTTGCATAGCGTAAAACAAAGTCGCTTTTTGCGTCTATTTGTTTATCTATCGATTCCTTCTAAACCTCGCAACGGTTTTTGGCTAGAAAGAGCAATAAAGGAGAAAGATTTATGTATATAACTTGCACCCGTACGAAGTCAGGGCGGGACACTTAAATTGAGACACAGCTATTTCAACAGTTTATAAAGGCCTGTTTTTAGATCTGTAGTTTACTTAACCAATTTTAAAAATAGTTTTAACCATTCGTTTAACTTCGTCAAAATGGTTTAAAAAGGTAGTGTTTCAGCTGCTTTTTATAAAAACATTTTTTTTTTGTGTTACAAATTAAAATCTTACCCGCTACCTTCCAATCAGTAACATCAACTTGTTCAAGGTAACAAGTTCATAGTAACGTAATTAATCTTCTCTCTTTGCAGCTTGTAGCATTCGCGTGCTTGGTGGCTGCTGCCAGCGCAGGTCTTCTGCCGGCTGCTCAAGTCTCATACGCCGCACCTGTGGCTTACTCCGCACCTGTGGCGTACTCCGCGCCCATCACCAAGGTGGTCGAAGATTACAACGCTCACCCGCAGTACAGCTTCGCGTACGACGTACAGGACGGACTCACCGGCGACTCCAAGAGTCAGCACGAGAGCCGTGACGGCGACGTGGTGCAGGGCTCCTACTCCGTGGTGGACCCCGACGGCACCAAGCGCACCGTCGACTACACCGCTGACCCTCACAACGGCTTCAACGCCGTCGTGCGCAAGGAGGCTCTCGGTCAGGTCACTAAGGTCGTCGCCCCCGTCGCCAAGGTGGTCGCCCCTGTAGCCTACCACGCCGCCCCCGTGGCCTACTCTGCCCCCGTCTACCACCACTAAGTATTTATAAGACCGCGACTGTTATTTTGAACTGAAATAAACAACTATTTATTGAACAAAACATTTGGTTTTCTTCTCCTAAAAATACAAGACAATATTATTGAGGTTTGGAAGTATGTGGAACAGAAAGTAAAGTCCCACATACCTCAGTTGAAAAGAGAGGATCCACCGACCGGACGGGATGATAGATGATTTCGGGCTGTTGTATCTATTCAAATCGCGCGGAGAACTTTGCTTCCGCGATGCAGGATTCTGTGACGTCATATGTAGTAGATGTCGCTACAGAGGTATTGATTACCCTCAAAACCTATTCTAGTTTTCTATCGCCAAAATCGTAGGATCCTCAATATCTTGTAGCAAGATCATAATATAGAGCACTGCCGTCAACCTCACTACCTAGGCATCCCCACCAGCCAGTTACTCAGGATAGCACTCTGACTTATAAGTCCTTTTACATAAAAATAATATAACAACAAATCGAGATAGAAAAAACTACACACTAGCTGGAAAGGGCCGCGGCAAGTCACGCATTCTGACCATTAACTGACAACATATAAAGCATCATCATCAGAAAAACTCATCAGGGATTGAAATAATTTTCCTTTATCATTTTATTTTCTAATATTATGTGAGTGCTGGTATTCAGCTAAATCCGGCTTGAATGGAAGCCGACCCCAATATAGTTGGGAAATGGCTAGGCAGATGATGATGATACATGC
Source organism: Mythimna separata (assembly GCA_030763345.1). Classification (NCBI taxonomy): domain Eukaryota; kingdom Metazoa; phylum Arthropoda; class Insecta; order Lepidoptera; family Noctuidae; genus Mythimna; species Mythimna separata. Next base: position 762,575 of record CM061168.1, read on the forward strand.
TTCAGTATGTTCATATTTTTAACATTTCAATACAGCTCTAGAATTCAATAAGATTGGATCGGTATTTGACCAAGAAGCAGTTGATTTACATAAGCTAATTATTGGATAATCAATGATGACATATATTGACAAGTGTTTATTTTGGTGAAAAAATGAATTAATTTATACTAATATTATAAAGAGGTAAAATTTGTAAGTTTGTATGTAGGGGGTAGTCTCTGGAACTACTGGTCCGATTTGAAAAATTCTTTCAGTGTTAGATATCCCATTTATCGAGGAATGCTATAGGCTATATACCATCACGCTACGACCCACGGGAGCGGAGCAGTAACGAAAAATGCGGGTGAAACCGCAGGGGACAGCTAGTGAAATATAAAATAAAACGTGTAGATCCAGTATCATTGGATTGACTACCTACACACCAAACATCTACAAGAAAAATTATGTTTTTCGTGCGTATATTTTGTATGCATGAAGGTTTTTAAGTGCGAAATCCATAAAACTAACATAAAACAGGCTAGTGATGCAATTAGGATTTATCAAGGTTAGTTTTATAAACTGAAATAATAATTATAAATGATAAAAAAATATAATATACTTACAATTAGTAATAAGTAAGTTATTACTTATTGGTACTTACCTATTACTTAACCGATTCTAAACATACTTACTACTTTCAGGATGTGTCTTTATTAAGATACATGCTGTACTATACAAATGAATCCCTGTTTCCCTGGGTTACGCTATAACTTGGCTTATTTCATACAACTTTTTATAAAAAGGATTAAGAAAATTGCGGAGAAAATGACTAAAAATTAGAAAACTACGACTATTTATAACCTCCGCGTGGTTTTTCATCAATTAATTTCTCGCGTACTTGATAGAGTGAGATGGAGTGCCAGATTTTAACTCCGCGTGATCCTTCAGCTGCCCTTTTGCTTACAACTTAAGGCAGTAGTAACTCTTACCCCCAAAACATAATTATATTATGATGCCGAAGCATGTGTTCTTCTAGTATGAATAATTAATTAGTCAAGAATTGGCGTTAAAAATGATTTCGCCAAGCGATTTAGTATTTGGAGTTTCTTTGGCCACTCACAGAGACTTTTGGTTGCCGGGAGTCATTATGACGTCCTCAGTCGTCAGTTTCACGTGAACAACAAAAAGATACATTATATTTTAATTTCATAATAGTTGGCCAAAAGTCAAGAACGCGCTCGAATTTTCCGCCATTGACAAATTGTAGCTCATTTCCAATTGCGTGCACATCCATAGTGATGCGCACACATAATACAAAGCGCGAACTTGAGCCGGGATGTCACAACCCGCGGCCGCTATATATACCTCGCCGGAGACAACAGGAGCATAGTCGGACAATACTTCGATCCAAAACTCCTTCTCAACCATTAAAATGGCCTTTAAGGTAATTTTTCTTCTAAATTTATTAAAAAAAAGATCATTTTTGATATTGATTCCATTTTGCTAGAAGCGAAATCTTCCTGAATTATTTATTCATTTTTATTTTTGGATTAGTTTTCAAATCTGTTTAGTAATAATTTATTGCTTTTTTAAGTTTCTTTAGTTGTTACAGTTTATAACATTCCTTTGAAGTTCATGCTTTAAAGTAATTAGTAACAGTTCAGTCAAATCAATTAGCTGTAATTATTTAATTGTTTTAATCCTATTTTTTTTCCCTAAGCCCTCCAGTATTTGTAACATCCTTAACTATAATGTTTGTTTAAGTCAAAATCAATTAAAAACTAGGTAGTCAACAAAGTCCGAGCGGCTCACCGCTACTGAACTCATTGTAATGCGCGAGGCGACACCTTGCCTGTCCTTGACGACGGAGCTATCGTCGGCTTGTTAGTAATTTCTCCGCGCATGCTCTTGCGCAACTGCACTAGTCTCGCCCTCGTAAAACCGTGTCAATGTTTCAAGTACAACTTATGTGTCGCTAAATGACACTAGTGATGACCATTGTCGGAGTTTAACGAATCGATTTGTTCCAGTTCGTCATCCTCGCATGCGTGGTGGCTGTGGCGCGCGCCGGCGTGGCCCCCGCAGTCGCCGCCCCCCTCCTCGCTGAGCCGGTCGTAGCCGCTCCTGTTGCTGCCCGACTCGAAGAATTCGACCCTCTCCCGCAATACAACTTTGGTTACAACGTCGCTGACTCTCTCACCGGTGACTACAAAAGCCAGACTGAACAGCGCAACGGAGACCTGGTGCAGGGACAGTACTCGCTGGTGGATCCTGACGGCACCCGCCGCGTCGTGGACTATTCTGCCGACTCTGTGAACGGGTTCAACGCGGTGGTGCGCAAGGAGCCGCTGGTGGCCGCCGCGCCCGCCGTCGTGGCCGAGCCCGCCGTGGTGCCCGCGCGCTACGCCGCCGCGCCCGTCGTGGCTGCGCGGTACACCGCTCCTGTGGCGTACTCCGCAGCGTACACGGCCCCCGCGGCCAGGCTGGCGTACCCCGCGCCGGTGGCTGCCGCCTACACGGCCCCCTTCGCTCGCTACGCGGCGGCTCCCTTCGCCTACCCCGCTGCTGCTCCCATTGTGGCTGTCTAAACTTATATTATTCCGGTTCCTGCTGACTGACAACTATGGCTAATTAAATTTTATACAATACAAATTAACTGTTTTTATTACTAAAAAATACCATAGAAAATATGGATTTCGACGATTCGAAACGCGGCGTTTACGGGGTTTTCTAAAGTTCATAATGAGTTTGCTCAATAAAGTACCTGAAGATCAGTTTCATACTCGCTTCCGATGTCGCCACTCCTAATTGGTTTGTGGATCTCTAAATGAGTCCACAAGTGGAGAATGCTAAAAAACATAATCAGTTTAAGCACAAGTCCAAGGTCTTCAATAGGCTTTCCTCAGCAGTGCGTTTAAATTGCTTACTTTACATAGACAAACACCTAAGTATCACACCTCTTTGGAACACTAGCCTTCGTTACGTCTTGCTTTGCAACTTGTCACTGCCAAAAAGCAACATGAGGCGGTCAAGTATGCTATAGAATATCCTAGGTGTGGTATGATATTCTTTTACAAATGTAATACTAGCTTATGTCAGCGGCTTCGCCCACGTGAGGTTTCTGCATACAAAATTTGGACCCCTCGTTTCGTAGTCTTTGGGAATTAATTTTGAGAAATCTTGTTCTTATTTGTAGCTCACCATAAAAAAATCACTAAAAAGTGCAAAATACCGAACTTTAATTTCGGAAGTCGGAGTTTCCATAATATAATAGTTTATTTATTTATTTAGTATATGGAAGACTTACATCGTAAATTCTTAAACAATTAAGCAATTAAATACTACTATTAAACCTAATGCTACTTGAAAAAGCTTTAGCACCTTCTAGCTGAGTTCACACTAATTGTGAATGGATCCAAATCATACTCCCTGGAAATGTCATTGAAATTACTGCAAGTTATTATATCTTTTCGTTATTTCACATCGACTTTCGAATTTTTCATTTTTAGTTGTGTCCTCTCGAAATACCTTTCAGCTCCATCATCCAATCACTTAGATAGTATCTTATAACCAGAGTATAGTGATCATGACAATTATGATAAGCTTTATCACAATAAATCCCTAAGGGCAGAATTAATTGCTTTAGGTCATAGTGGTATCCCATTAAAAGGGTTTTATCGAGCAGGAGGTGTATAAAGTAAGTAAATAGTATCACACCTCATAAAGTAAGTAAATAGTTCAACTCCTTCATGAAAAAAATACATAGACAACATTTTAGTAAAATGGTTAAAAAGAAGATTTATGAACACTGAAATGTCAAAAAAAAGTCTGTCATACAATCGTCCTAAGTGTTGTGTGTTTTAATTTGTAGAGGTTTATTATTACATCACCCACAATGGAGGAAAAGCAGTTATATGGTGCACTCACAGTGTACCGCGAAAGAGGAGCGTACCTACGTCGCCTGGAACAGTTCGAGAAAGCGAAGGCATCGTACGATGAGGCGTTCAAGAGCAACCCCGAGGACGTGCGCACGCTGACGGGGCGCTCGCAGGTGTGCGCGGACGCCGTGCGGCCCGAGCAGGCGTACGCCGACGCGGAGCTGGCGCTGAAGCTGTCGCCCGGCAACATGAACGCGCGCAACATGCAGGCGCGCGCCATGTACACCATGACCGACTTCGAGCGCTCAGTCGTCATGAACTTCCGCGGCCTGCGCCAGCGCCGCCAGCCACCCTACTTCATGGAAGGTATCAATCAGGGACTCGAGACCATACAGGACTGCATCGGGGTCAACGCCGGCAATGTCATGTTTGACTTTTTACCGCTCATCAAACAACTAGAAGCTGCACGAACTGGACATGACGATAATGAACCTCAAAAAAAATTGCATGTGAGCCGGATTCCCAAAGAGGAACATAAAGATAAACTGACCCAAATGGAGGCACGAAAACACAGCACATTATCTCGCGTGCTTGCAATGAAATACCTTGGGCCAATGGCTTACGATAAATTTTTTCTTCAAGAACTGTTGGAAGACCCACGAATTAAATCTGCTAATTCGGCTGGAAGTAAGGAATTGATAGAAATAGTGAAAGAAGCATTACGATCTCTTAGTGAAAGACAGGAGATGCTGCGTGCTCAAAGACCTTACTATACAATAAAATTAGCTGAAAAAGCAGAATCTAAACACCAGACTAAGTACAAGGAGGCTGTGTTGTTGAGAGAACGAGAAATTGGAGCGAGAACCGCAGAGCGCTTGTTGAGACAAATTGAGAAGAGTATGCGAGAGCTTCGTGTGATGGACCTGATGGCGCAGGCCGAGCGCATGCAGATGTTCCTTGACGGAAAGACTCCAAGAACATTACCCGACAAAGAGCTATACTTAGACCGGTTATATAGAGCAGTCGGAGAGGGATATCTTTCACAACACCGTCTATCGTACACCCTCAGCGAGCGCGGCAACCGACGCCGCATCGCTTTCCTCATGGGTTTGCCTGTAGGCCGTCCAACTTCTTTCGATTCTGTAATGGCAAATTATCCATACAAGTTCATCGATATCGAATATGCCACGCATAAAGTGAAACAAGTACTCGAAATGTGTGAAAATTCAACTATGAAGTGCTGGCTAATGTACGAGTTGGCTCGGTTACTTTCCAAGCAGAAAAATTACGCTCTTGCTAAGTTTTATGCGAAACGGTGCCAGAGAGAGGCACAGGAACTGGGAAATATTACATGGTGGATGAATGGTTGCTTCGTTCTGATGAGTGGCGACATGCAACAAGGTAACGCAAACGAAGTCCGAATAGAAGTTGAAGAAGCTATGGAGTGGTTGAAAAAATTACAGGATCCGGAGAGAGTGCAGGCCTTCCTGGTTAAGTGTGCAGAAATGTCAGCAGAAACGGTCACTGGAGATGATCGTAAGGCGGTGTATGCGCGTGAGCGGCAGATCATCGGCGTGATGGACCCGGAGACGCGCGTGGAGACGCAGGTGCTGTTCAAGCGCATGTCCACGGTGCCGCCGGGGCGCCGCTTCTCCGTGCTGCCGCGCAAGGCCGATGCCACCATGAGCGACCAGTACTACGAGCGCAAGCGTCGGCGCCAGCGCGGCCTCTCCGTCATCCCCGGGCCCGAGCAGGAGCTGCCGGCGCCGCCCAAGTCTGGCGTCGCTGGGTTACAATTGTTTAATATTTGATTTACACAAATCTTAATATCATTTCATGTTATTTAATTCATATGTGGCGCACATAAAAACGCACAATTCTTGTCCTTTTATGTGATAAATTGTTAATAAAATAATTTTGATAAATTATTGAATTATATCATTTGTAGCAACCGAAACAATTGTTTTATTTGATGTGATAATTGTTCTATCTCACCGAGGCAAATCACACGGAAATGAGAGTAGGTTGGAAATTGCGTTTCACCACGATCTTTCCTTGAACAACGTGTTTTTTTTAAACCTTAAAATATTTGATTTTTTTTTTGACACTCCGAATCTCGATTAAATGTGTGTGGCAAGGTGTCTATTGAAATAGATATTTATAAAGGGTCAAAGATCATGCAAAATAGCAATAACAGATCTTTTCTGGATTTGTTTTGTAAAGTTTTGATTTCAACAGAAACTTTAGAAAATATCTACAAGATATCTGTGTTTCAAAAATATCTAGAATAGAATAGTGCTAGAAAGATACAGATATCAGAATATCTAAAGAGAATAACGTCTTGTAACAGTCAAGTGGTTGTATGAAAATGTATTACAAACAACCTCTTCATGAAAATGTTTATACCTAGAATCTTTTACGGAGAAAAGGCAATAAAACTAGTTAGGTATAATAAATACATAATTTATTTACATTATGGCATATTGGATTGGCATAAATAGTTATTTACTTAATGATGGTAGTATCCGGGAGCAGATGAGTACGCTACGGGGGCGGCGTGCACCACCGGGGCGGACGCGTACTTGACGGGGGCGGCGTAGGCCACGGGGGCGGCGTAGGCCACGGGGGCGGCGTGGTAGGCCACAGGGGCGACCACCTTGGCGACGGGGGCGACGACCTTGGCGACGTGACCGAGGGGCTCCCTGTGCACGACGGCGTTGAAACCGTTGTGGGGGTCGGCGGTGTACTCGACAGTGCGCTTGAAACCGTCGGGGTCCACCAGAGAGTAGGAACCGTGCACAACATCACCGTCGCGGCTCTCCTGCTGGCTCTTGGAGTCTCCGGAGTGTCCGTCCTGCACGTCGTACGAGAAGCTGTACTGGGGGTTGGTGTCGTACGCCTCGACCTTGGCGACGGGGGCGGCGTACGCCACGGGGGCGGCGATCTTGGCGACGGGAGCGGCGTATGCCACAGGGGCAGCAATCTTGGCTACGGGGGCTGCGGCGTAGTAGGCAGGAGCAGCCTGGACGGCGTGGCTGGTGTAGGCCAGAGGGGCGGAGTAGGACACCTGCGCGGCTGGCAGGAGACCAGCGCTGGCGACAGCCACCAGGCAAGACAGGACGACGAACTGTAAAACAAATAATAATATATTTAGCAATGCAAACTTTAAATTTATGCAATAATTATTTTAAAACTATAAGTGATCGATTTAATAAAGTACCTTGAATGCCATTTTGGGTTGTGATAATGTCCAACTGTGGGATCGAACTGCCGCTTACAGTGCACGCTCTCGTTTTATATTCAGCGCGCGTCCACTCATGCTCAGATATGTGACGTCACGAACCCGATCCGGTAATCGAGGCTCGTACAACATATGACAGTTTATTGAAACTTTCGCTTTTAATTGAGGTGCTTAACCAAGGCAAGGTCGCGATCTTCACCGGAATGCGAGCGCCCGCGTCCTGCGCCGGCGCAGCGAGCCGTTGCGCGAAGTACCTTCAACCACAACTTCGACTGACAGCGCCCTTATTTCCTACCAATAAGCGTGGTTTTTGCATTCCAGATATTGTTATTAAAGTTCAGTCGACTGTAGGTCAGTTATTTCGTTGTCCGCTCATTACCGTGTAACACTAGGGTCGGAGTGAGCTTTCAGGTGCGCAAAACTAAGTAAAATAAGTGTAATAAAATCGTAAAGCGTATATTGACCTTTCCTGTACGCTAACATAATTGTGATATGTTGTGTAATTACGAATTACGATGCTTTGTTTCAAAGTCGTCTGAACTTGAACGGTAGAATTACGAGATAGATTTTACAGTATTTTTTAATCATACGGAAAATTAGATGATTGCCTGAAGGAATTATGAAATCGAATTTCGTTTCAGTTAAAATATATTATTACATAACACAAGTTCCTATTTGTACATCATCAAACTACATTTTACCATCAGACAACATTAGGTACAGTTTTTGAATTGAGAATTTAGAATTAAAAATGTTAACTGAATCATTAAAGTATGGCAGCTTCAATGAAAAATGTTGCAAAAACACAACATTATATAAAAAAGCTTTTAATTCTTGTTGCAGAAATCAGGGGTTACTTGGTCTCGTGCTTAAAATATTATTTGCATACTAGAAAAAACACAAGTTCTTAGCTAATAAAAACACAACAATCAATGTATCAAAAAGCGTTTATTTACATAAATAACATTAACAGTATAAAAAGGTCCTAAAGTAATCATAAACATATCAACAACAAAATTGTAATAATTCATCTAGAAGTAGTAGGGATGTGGTAGCCTGGGGGCCAAGAGTGGCGCGGGCGCGGGGGCGAAGACTGGGGCGGGTGCTCGCGCGAGGAACGGGGCGGGGGCGACTACTGGGGCTGGAGCGATGACTCGAGCTGGGGCCACGAGCGGCTCGCGGCGAACAACCGCGTTAAAGCCGTTGAGTGGGTCAGCGGTATAGTCCACAATCCTCCTGGTACCATCAGGGTCCACTACGGAGTATGAGCCGGTGACCAGGTCTCCGTTCCTGTGTTCCTGGTGGCCCTTGTAGTCGCCGGTGAGCGCGTCCTGCACGTCGTAGCCGTACGAGTACTGCGGGAGGGGGTCCACTCGCGCCAGGGGGACGGCGGGGGCGAGCACGCTCGCGCTGGCCACGCCTACCACGCAGATGAATACTACAATCTGGAACAAACGATGAGAACGTTGAAGTCGGTGTTGATATACACAGACTCATATCTTTTTACGGATAGGTTGCAGCTTTTTACGATCCTGATCCTTCCATACTTCTTTTACTTTGTCTTCGATCATGCATCGGTTTCCATTGATAAAGTATCTTGTGTACAGTTTAAAGTCGTAACCCGGTCTTATATTTTTTTCAACCCGGTAATAAGTTTCAATAAAAGTTTTTTTTTACTTTTTGTAACACATTACAGTTATTTTAAGATACAATGTAACCTAATTTGTAAGTTAAAATTATGATGGACTGCTTTAAAATAAATACATATCCGTAACAGCCAAGTTGTCAACTACTGTCGAACACATTATTTTCATATCAAATGACACCACCAAGACAATTTCTCCTAGACGAGACGTCTATAGAATAAAATATGACGTATTAATAACGCAATAAATCCGTTACACAATAATGATAAGGTTGCAACATTATAACAGTGTCACATTGTTCGCAAGTGTGTCCACTGCCTTGCGACATGCTTTAAACCCTTTCTTCGTAACTAAACGCGGCGGGAATAACAATAGGATCGATGTATGCGCCCGCGCCGCCGTGCGTCGCTCGCTTGCACTTTGTCTGACTGAATGTTAATTGATTTACTGTGGGTCTACAAGTTTAAATAGGTATTTGTAAATAGAAACAAACAATGGGGTTTTTTTGCTACACACGTAATGGTGGTCTATTATTTAATTCATTTTAAGTATTGAATTATCGTAACCAATATTAAGGAATGCTGAATGAGCCAGCGTAAAAAAATCAGACCGAACTTTTGAAACAGTGAATACTGAATTAGTGCACGCGCGTTGATGTCTTTTCAATTAAAACTATAATTAAGGGCGCGATAGCAAATGTTTTGTATAAAATTTTGCATTTTTACAAAATATTACAATGATCTTACACCACCTAAATCAAACTAAATAAAAGCCGTAATGTATAGCAAATGTATGTTATTATTAATCATCAACAAAATCATTTCTGAACCTTCAATGCCACAAAAATAAAGTAACTTGATTTGTTAAAAAGGATATTTTTATATTCGTACTTGACCATGAATTTAAGTTCCATGAAATTGGATCTTTTAAGACCGTTGGAGTGTGCCCATTCATTGCTATGTGTCGGGCGAGTCGAATCGAAAGTGCCAGAAAGAAGACATGTCGCAAAGCGTCCCGATATGGATCGCGTTGGTCAATGCGCGTGCGCACGGGCCTGCGCGAACTAAAGGCGGACTTAGATGATATCGTGGAGAATGACACGGTGTTAGACCGGTGTTTGCCATTATCTAAGATGTCAAAGTTGTTATAGTTTTTTTTTATACAGTCTTATCGAGAGGAACAGAGTAGATCCTAGAAGAAAGAGTCGAGCAACAATGCAAATTGAATAAAAGTGAGATCTAAATATTTTTAGGTACAATATTGGTTTGTTATAATAATTGTATGATATCGTCTAAATTATTTGTCAAAAACTTAAATCAAAGAAACTCAAGAAATCTAATAAAAATTGACATTTAATTTAACAGTAAAAAATAAATCAATGTATTATTTTTGGGATTTATTAAAAATGAAAATATAGAAGAAAAAATTAAAAAGAAAGTTATTATTAAAATAATCTTTTTATCTCACCTTGGAGTCCATGTCTGTTTGTGTGGGATAGGTCGGTCACAGTCCTCGATGTGGAATGTGGTTCCCTGGGCTCGCCCCCGCGTTATATATCGATCGCCACGTAACTCGGGACGTGAGGTCCATACGCACGGCTCATTCAAGAAAGTGCTTCAATTACGAGACACGATGACTCTTGCGATACATGTTACGTTTCACGAACTATGCTTTCATGGATTCAACAACAGACAGGCTTCCGGGTCTAATTTGTTAGTCATTAATAATAAATAATAATAATAATAATATTTATTGCAAAAAATACACATAGCATATACACCGAAGACAATTTACATACTTGAAGTGCTAATTTTATTGAACTCTGGTACCCAAATTAAGATTCAACTTGTGTTAAGGGTACCAGGGCCTTCGCTCTTGTTGATCTATTGCAAATATTGAATTGAGTGGAACATGTTTAAAATAGGAGAAGTAAAACCAACTAAGTAAAAGTTATTATGAAAGTGTGTGTAAGAGTGTGTGGTGTGTGTATGTGTGTGGTGCGTGCATGTGTGTGGTGTGTGTATGGATGTAAATTTAAAATGTATAGTTGTATGATAATGTAGGGTAGTGGTTCCTATCACTCACTGTGTTTATATTTTAAGTAGGCTCTCAGTATACTCATATGATTTATTCAGAAGCCAGTTCAAGACCTTCCTTTTACATTCGAATCTGGAAAGCGGATAGATGTTGCACTGAATGTTTATTTTATTGTACAAACGACAACTAATCACATTATGGTGCCGTGCTGCCAGAGAGCTACGACATCGATGAGTTTGGCATACAACACGTGAACGGCGCTTGGTTGTTATACTTTTATCGTATTTTAAGGTGCTATGCTTTCTCAAAACTGTTCCCAGAATAAATAATTGCCTTACTGATAATGTTTTGCAGTCATCCAAGAGCTGAACTGTCGGATACCTGAAGGGTTTAAATGTCATAACTTTTAGCACAGCTCTCTGTGCTCGCTCTAAAGGCAGCAAGAGCGTTTTGGCAGCACCACCCCAGACTGTTATGCAATAAGTCAGGATAGACTGACATAAGGCGCAATATACCATTTTAAGGGTTTTGAATTCTAGAGAATAGCGAAGTTTTTTAAATATATAGATCGTCTTACGAATCCTAGCGGTAAGGACCGATAGGTGATTTTTCCAATTTATTAAAGGGTCAATATATACTCCGAGATATTTTACTTGTGTAGACCTGGTTATGATAGGACAGCCACAGGGTGAAGAAGAGACACTTAAAGTACTTGGGTCACAAGTATGGGCTTTGAGATTAAGGTGATCACCAGACGGTTGAGAAGAAGATGTTAGCGAAAAGGTCAAGTAGGTCGTTTTATTTGGATTAAAAGTTAATAGATTATCTGACAACCATTGCATAACTTGTCTTAGAGCTTGCTCAGCTCTAGGAAAGACCTCAGACCAGTTACTGCCATGGACGAGTAGCGCCGTATCATCTGCATAAGTAAAAATTGCGCAGTTAGGGAAGGATAGTAAGCAAAGGGAATTAATATATAAGAGGAAGAGAGTAGGACCCAGTATCGATCCCTGTGGTACCCCATAGTTTAAGGAAGCGGTTTCACTTACAAAAGAGTCGATCTGCACAATCTGGGTTCTATCAGAGAGATAATCCTTGAAAATCTGAAGAGCATATCCACGTATTCCCATCCTTTCCATTTTTAACAAGAGCCGAGGAACAGAGACAGTGTCAAAAGCTTTTGTGAGATCCAGGAAAATGCCGAGACATTTTTGTTTTCGATCAAGGGAGTCAACTATTTGGTCGATAAGAGAACCAACAGCGTCCTCCGTGGATTTACCATCCCTAAAGCCGAATTGATTTGGTGCTAAGATATTATTCGCTTTCAGAAAGTTTTGCAGTCTGGTATTGAGCAATTTTTCAAGGACTTTTGATAATGCCGGGAGAACAGATATTGGCCGATAATTATTGACACTGTCTCTGTCCCCGCCCTTGTAGATAGGGTGGACAATAGCCTTTTTGAAAGCTTTCGGAAAGATGCCACTAGACAAGGAAACATTGCATAAATGAGTAATCACTGGTACTAGGCTCTTAGAGCACTTCTGTAACAACTGCGTTGGGATAGAGTCCCAACCAACAGCAGAGTCACTACGTAGGCCATGGATGATTCGCTCTACTTCACACTCATCAGTTGGCATGAGTACGAGGGAATTTGTGACATTTTTGTCATCTAGGGAATGGTCCGAGTTTCTTGCGGTGGATAGAAGTTTCTGAGCCAGTTCATTACCTATACAAGAGAAGTAGGCATTTACCCTGTCTACAGATTTGGATTTGTCGGGGTCTATCTTCAAAAGTTCAGTCGGTGGGTTTCTAGAGCTGTCAGACTGTATAATATTTTTAATAACCTTCCAAGTTGCTTTAGGGTTATTTTTGGCCTTTTCAAATTCACTTTTCTCGTAAGCATGTTTCAGTCGCTTAAGTAACTTATTACAAAAATTGCGGTACCGAAGAAAAGTGATTTTAAGAGTGTAGTTTTCAGGGTCAATCTTTACCTGTCGACACATAGAGTCACGATTACGGATGCAGCGTAATAAACCGTTTGTCATCCATGGCTTGAGGATTCTGCATTTTGATGGAATAGATCTAGCTACAGTGTTTTGTTTAATTATTGAACCAAGTATTGAAACCAACTTTTCCGCTGCCAGTTCAGCATCGTTAATATCTGTGACTGAACTGAAATCAGTCTCTAAAATTGTACTATATACCGAAGGATAGTCCACTTTTAGACTTTTAGCTTTAGGATTCGCTATTTTTTTATTAGTTTTAATATTAAGGAGTGTTGGCGCGTGGTCGGTTATGTATGTATCAAAGATCAATGTGACACTTTTAAGTTCAGATTTAAGGAAAATATGATCTAAACAATTTTTACCTCGAGTGGGCAGCCTATGAGTAGGAAGAAGTCCATGAAGGGCGGTTAGGTTTAGGTATTCGTTGGCCTGATGGTTTAAATTATCTGGAATAATATTTATATTGAGGTCCCCGAGTAATGCTATGTTTTTGTAGTTCGCTGTGGATGTCAGAATATCATCAATACCGTGTAGAAAATTATCAATATTACGATTGCAGGGGGGGCGATACAAGGCAATAATTACCAGGTCTGTAGATTCCAGTTTACATAACATGCAATTTGTATCTAATATATTTGGTTCAGTAACTGTATGCGAAAGGAATGATTTAATGTAAACAATAATACCATCGTTTTGATTGATATTATTTCTTGTATGATAGCTTATATAACCATCAAGCGTTGGAATATATGGCGTTTTGCTCAACCAACTTTCAGTTAGGATGATTATTTCCGGAAGTGTATTCAGATTTTGTAAGAAGACAGTGAGTTCATCCATGTTTCTGTTTACGCTGCGTATATTGACGTGTAGTATATTTACTGTATGACTTGTATCACTTAAGAAATTTAAACATTGCTCTGGCTTACAAATATAAGACTGGGTGGCACCTATAGCATCCAGCTCATTCGTTATTGAGGCCAGGTCTAGCATTTTATAGTAAAATAAAAGAACGCACGTTGGTACAACATCGGATTAATTTCCTTTCTATATCCAGATGCTATGTTTAGTAAAATAATTGAGAAAAAAGTCAGAGAAATGTTTAGCACTAAAATTAACTTTTGTAGAACATCATACTCCGCGTTGTTGGTATTAAAACCAGCAAGGTATTCTAGACAAACATCATATTTGAGGAATAAACAGAGTGGCTGTTGCGGGAACCAAACCGTACACGGGTTAAAGAGATTCTGAGTCATTGTAAATGTATATTGTGAAAGTGTGAAGTGTGTTGTTAAACGTTTACATAGTTTGAAAACTAAATTAATTACAAAAACAAAACAAAATAAAGAAGAGACTGTAGTCCAAAAAACACAATAAAATACAGTTATCAATTCCTGGCCACAGTTAATGCTGCTGGGTTTTGGATAGGTTAGCCAAACACGACACTGACGAGACGATGACCGAGTCCATACCCTCACGCTTGCGAAGAAAAATCTTATTGTTCTGCGACCAACAAAACTTGTAATCGTGAGCGCTGGCGAACTTACGGGCTTCGTAAAACAATTGTCTCAAGCTGTTTGGCAGGTGATCGGCCACGTACACTGGTTTAGGTTCTCCCTTCATACCAATATGAGTGCTATTTAATTTTTCTGCGGGGGGGCGATCTTTATTGAAAGCCCGAGTAGCGTCTAGAACCTGTTTCTTAAGAGGAACGGCGATCAAGTCTGCAACGATTGGCCTATTTGATCCTTTTTTCCCCGGCATACGATAGACGTCTCGTAGATCTGTTGATTTGAGTGGGACCTGGAGGACATTGCATGTTTGTAATACTAAGGAGGCCAGGTCTTCTGTCGTCTCTCTCTCACTTGTCGGAATATTTCTTATTTCGAAGCTTGAGGAGCGTGAACTATTCTGCAAATCACCCACCTTTTTCTCAAGTTCTATGATATAAGCTCGTTGCTCTTGTCGCTCCTTTTCAAGTTTCTGTACCGACTGTCTCATGTTTTCATACGCCAGATTTATATGCTCAATAGATTTCTCAATCTCGATGTTTGTCCTCTGTATCTCTTTGTTCTGCAGCTTCACTTCATTGATATCAGATGTCAGTTTATTCAATAATACATCTTGATCACTTTTCCACGTAGTCAACAAATTCATAATTTTATCCTCAAACGTCTCGTTCTCACTTCGTGGTGACTGGCCTGGCGAGGAGTCTGGCTTGAAACGTTTGTTTCTTGAAGATACGTTGATATGACCGGGCTCATTTTCAATTGTCGAAATATCAGGTGATGACATTACACGTTGAGTCCTCATACCAGCACCCGCAGGTGGTGAGCGTTGAATGTTTGGCATTATATTTTACGTATTCAAATTAAATACAAAACAATCAATGGGTCAACGCGTAGAACGTAGCATACGTAGCACTCGTAGCGCACCTTCTGAACTCGTAGCCGCGTAGCCGCTAATTATTCAATGAGCCACTTCGTAGCCGATGCGTCAGAGAGCGGCCCGACCGCGCGTAGTATCTATCTCTCATTGCCGAATATTTCTTGGTTTTCCTGTTTACGGCGTTTGAAATTGACCATCTTTATGCCATGCTCAATAGCTTTGCAGGTAACAACTTCTCATGTACTCTCGTGCGATCTATTTTGTTTGTAATATCGCTGTGGACCACTACCGGTAGTAGATTCAGCCATCCATGAATCCTGAAAAGATTCTTCGTTTGTGAATTGCAATAAAACTAATACTTGTTTTATATTCTACTGTTAAACTCCTTTAGCTTGCTTCTAACAACAGTTGACAAATTATAAGATATTTAGTTTTTTCGTAATCTGCAAACTTATTCAGATTCAATAAAAGTTTGAAAAGCGTATATTCTGAAACTCGCCAGAAAATAAAAATATAGAGTTCTTCCCGTTGACCTAGAATGAAATTTGGTAAGCAGCAAGATCTCATAACAAAAATAATGACTTTAAACCGTCGTAATTATTTCACAAAATAACTATTTTGCGAATCAGGTAAATCTTTGAGACGCAATCTGGGATTCGACTTATTTCTGTACTTAGGTAAGTTTGTGTGAAACTCTCGGTATAATATCTGGTGAAGTCGTATGATGGAGCATGGGTCTGAGCCATTGTATTGCGATCTATACCGGATATAGAATGAAGCCCTTAGAGTATTTTAACCGTTTTACTGTATATGAGGTTTTAGTATACTCGTACAAAAAAGTACATCTAAAACGCAATAACTAAATGGTATATTTCATCTTCACACGAACTCTCCCTAAGAAGGACCTTAGGGAGAGTACGTATGTGTCGCGCAGCAGAACCGCTGAGAATTGCAACAAGTTATGCAATGTTTCCCGCTAAAGAAGCGGATATGTTTACAAGAGCTGTCGGGGCTTGGAACGCAAAAGGCAACTAAAGAACAGAAGTGAAATTTAGACATTATGAGTCTGACACGCTCTCTCGCTCCACCACAGAGCATGAGAAGACATTTGATGAAGTTTATTTATTTAATACTTTTTGCACTTAAAGGTACAAAGGCGGACTTAATGCCTTAGGCATTTTCTACCAGTCAACCTTTGGGTCAGGTGCAATAAAAGAGAGAAAAATAATTAATATTGAAAGATATACAATATAAAAAGAATCCAGATCCACCTCAAAAAAACCTACTTATGTGTTGTTATTTATCAGATCAACTGGTTGCAAAGGTTGCAAATCATTCTTCATCTCATACTTCTCCCTCTCTTGGAGAGGAGTAGGAGTAAATTTCGGATTTATTCAGACCCAGACCTGTTCCATCTTTGCCTTCGTTCCAGGGTCCTGAAGTTCACTTTCACTTAACCCATGGCCCCAGTAGGCTTCATACTCGCTGGACCCCTATGATTTGCTGACATCTCCTTAAGGCGTGCGTGGGACACTACGCGCCATCGCTTTCCGTAACTCTACGCCTACGGTGGCTGGAAATCGACATCGAATCTACAGGCCGTTCTTTCGCGCTTGCGGTCGCCTCCTATGCTAGTAGGTATAACTGCTTCCCAGACGGCGTCTGCCTGCCCTTTCTCCTCACTCCGGACCATTACCTCTACCAGAACCCGGTGTTAAATTGCATATCCCTTTTAACTAGAGTTTCTAAATCATATGCGTGTTAATAAAAGCCGAATAATTTAACAAATTTCTTCTAAAATTAGGTCAAGGGGGTAACATACTCAGTCATGGGCAGAATGTAAACAATTAATATGGATAGCGCGCTACCGATCGTCGATTGATACTAAGTAGCCGACATGATTAATGACCTTTGACAAATTAATTAGACAATGGGAAAAACCAAATGTGACACCTTAAATGATATCAATTAGTGTTGTGTAAATAATTATAGTAATTGTCGATATTAAAACTCACTATATGCACGATAACTGTAGCAACTAACAACAATGCGAAATATAGTTAGATTTATTAAGTTAATCAATAAACCTTTGCTTCAATAAATTGTAAACAATTCGTCATAATTATTGTAAATCTGTCTCTATAATATTTTTTCGGTAAAGGTCCGGTGCTAGTGAGAGTAATTTTTTTATGTTTTTCTAAAATCTGTAATAGTAATCTAAAAATTCCCGTAATCTATAAATAAAGGACTATAACCCCTATTTTTTTCACACTTATGTGAAAAGTGTCAGGTGTTCCATACATTTACGCACAGAACATATATATGTTCTGTGCATTTACGTTTGCATAAGTCGACAAAATGTAGAGGACAGCTGAATTTTTTTCGCGATTTCAGGGTTGGTCCCATATTAAAAGTTATTCATAATTATGAGTACTGCCAGTGTTTTCATTTATTGTCGTATTGTCATATACACATTGGATTTCGACACTCTCAAGAAAATCAAAATAGGATATTTCCCGTTGACCTAGAATTCTATTTGGCATAACCATTAAAACAAAGTTTTTTGCACTGGTACAAGAATAAATCTGAAAACACTACATTTTTTATTACGTCCTAAAAAAAAACTTTTTTTGCAATTCAGAAAAATCTTTGAAACGCCATTCGGGAATTGAACTATTTACATAGGTAAGTTTGTATGGAACCGTCAGTGCTCAGAGTTAGAGTCCGACTCCTTGACTCACACTTGACCAATTTTTTTTTCAAAATGTTTCCCAATAGTGACCATATTCAACATTTTCTTATTTATTACTCGCCCGTTTTCGGGTCATAGAAATTCAATGTCTACCAACCGTATTGATCTAGGAGATTCGGAGTAATTGGACTATAACAGACGGACAAAGAGACACACGTGTCATCCTGTAAGGCCATCTTCTCATTTACACATAAAGGAACTCATTCCAAATCCTTATTATGAATATAAAAAAACCAGCCAAGAGCGTGTCGGGCCACGCTCAGTGTAGGGTTCCGCAGTTTCCCGTCCGTCACAATAAGTGCCCCCAACTTTTCAAAAACTATTCGTCCCATCAAGTTCAAAATAATTTTCCTAGAAAGCTCTACTTTCCAGATTTGTTTCATATTTTCTAAACTTATGGTTCAAAAGTTAGAGGGACACACACATTGTTTTTTATTTTTGGAGCGATTATTTCAGAAATTGTTAATATTATCAAAAAATGATTTTAGTAAACCCCTATTCATTTTTGAATACCTATCCAAAAATATATTACACGTTAGGGTTGAAATTAAAAAAAAAAACACTTTCTACTTTACATGTAGGGGGGCTACCCTAATAAAACCTTTTTTTCCAAATTTTATTGTACTACTTTGTCGGCGTGATTGATATACATATTGGTACCAAATTTCAGCTTCTAGTGCTAACGGTCACAGAGATTAAGCGAGGACGGACGGACAGACATGGCGAAACTATAAGGGTTCCGTTTTTGCCATTTGGTTACGGAACCCTAAAAACTGTGGCAGTTCTGATATCAAAGAGTTGAGAAAGAGTCATTTAGTAAAATTAGTCTATTAGTGTTCCCAATGGTGGTTCTTCTTCACGACAGGTAGCGAGCCGTAAATGTTACGTAAGGTATCGGTTGGTAGATGTCACCCTTCTCGACCTCTAGGTTGTAGGACTTGCCAATTCTGCCACTGTATTTTCCTTCACCAATTGAAGTAAGCATGCATAAAAGTCTTTTAAACCTGCCAAAAAATGCGGTCCTACTGTGCAGCCTAAAGTCCTTTAAATTGGTTGTGGTAATTCTATAAAAGTTTTTTTTATGAATAGGAAATTACATCAATTTTACAGTACAAGTCATTTTCTTCTCGTATCGATTTGACACGTTAAACCGAGCAGTCCAATTCTTTGTATCGTATGTATTATTATGTCAAAATTTTATATGTACGAGTGATTTATCCAACATTTATTACCAGTAACATGCTACATGAAACTTGTCGTTCAGTGTGTGGGATATGAGTGTCAAATCCTAATAATGTATGTGACTTGTTTTATGTGTGCCATTTTGTTATGCACAGGTGACAATTTATGATACGTCTGTGATTAATCCATTAAATAAGTAGGTTAGAAAAATAAATTATTTAAATTTCAAACGTTTATTTCATTTTGTAAAAAGTAACAAAACTAACTAAAACTAGTAGTATGTACAATCAAGTCTTTAGTGGTTAGCGTCCATTTGTCATGAGGTGTTGATCTACCAGGCAGCGGTGTAGGCAGCAGGCGCGGCGGCGGGGTAGGCGCTGTACGCGGCAGCCACCGGCGCGGGGTAGGCAGAGTATGCCGCAGCCACGGGGGCGGAGTAGGCGGCTCTGTAGGCAGCTACAGGGGCGGCGGCGTAGCGGGCAGCTACAACGGGGGCAGCTACGGGAGCAGCGGCGTAGCGAGCAGCAACTACGGGGGCAGCTACGGGAGCAGCAGCGTAGCGGGCAGCTACGACGGGGGCAGCCACGGGAGCGGCTACGGGAGCGGCAGCGTAGCGAGCGTAGACTGGAGCAGGCGCGGCGACGGGGGCAGCTGCATAGCGGGCGTACACCGGGGCAGGGGCGGCCACTGGGGCTGCGGCGGCGTAACGAGCGTAGACTGGTGCAGGCGCGGCAACGGGAGCAACCGCGTACCTCGCAGCAGTAACAACAGGAGCGGGCTGGGCGACGGCCACGGGCGCGGCGGCGTAGCGCGCGGGCACCACGGCGGGCTCGGCCACGACGGCGGGCGCGGCGGCCACCAGCGGCTCCTTGCGCACCACCGCGTTGAACCCGTTCACGGAGTCGGCGGAGTAGTCCACGACGCGGCGGGTGCCGTCAGGATCCACCAGCGAGTACTGTCCCTGCACCAGGTCTCCGTTGCGCTGTTCAGTTTGGCTTTTGTAGTCACCGGTGAGTGAGTCAGCAACGTTGTATCCAAAGTTGTACTGTGGCAGGGGGTCGAACTCTTCCAGCCTGGCGGCGACGGGAGCGGCCGCGTACGCCACGGGGGCGGCGGCGATGGCTGCAGGCACTCCGCTGCCGTGAGCGAGGGCCAGGAGGCAGGAGAGGACTACCAACTGTAAAAAGACGACAAAGTTAGAAAAAATTATCACGTATTATGGCACTTCCGACAATGCCTTGGTTACAGGTGTTTGGAGATATTAAGATCTCCCATTGTTTTTGCGTTTAGTAACTGCTTTATGACACAAATATGGGTAATTGATTCAATTCCGCATTCTCATGCCAAATTGGCTTATTAGAATATTTTTTCACATGTTATCACTGTTTACAAGTATATCACTATTTCACGATCACTATTTCACTTCACAGATCGCACTGCGCTCCGTACCTTGAATGCCATTTCTGCGGTTTGTTGAGATGTGTTCAGGGATGCTTAGAGCTGTGAACTGTACCCTTAGTTTGACACTAACGGCATTTATACTAGCTGGTGGAGCGCTTGCTTCATCCTGGTGGCATCTCCAAATTTGAATATATTCAAGTACGCACGTACGCGCGGCCGCGGCCGTAGATAGTGCGCGCGGCGCGGGGACGACGATGGTGGGACAATGCCACGTAGTGCGAGGGAAAATTGTCAAATGTAATTGCTCTATGTTGTCAGAGAGTTTGTAGCTGTAACTTCACATAATTACCACCAGCTGCTTCCGAAAGTCCGCAAAACCGGTGAATCTTGAATTATTGCAAGATTCGCAATAGGTACTTTACAAATTATCTACGAATCCTGAGTGTGTAAGATAAAAAGTTGAACAATGTTCGCGAGTTAAATAATCTAATTTATACAGAACAGGACAGTTCATAATAGACACTCTTAGCAGCCGGAAACTTCGTTTTGCTCGTGATACGTATCTACTAGTGTTTAGGTTTAATGTGATGTAACGTGGTTTTGAATTACCCTTAACTAAGGCAGTACTCAGCGCTAAAGACGCTAAATCGAGATTTAGTTTGCTCAATTTTATAGCTCATTAAATATATGCTAAACACTGTAGTGTACACACTCTGTTTGGTGGACATTTACATTCAATATTGCACCGCACGTCCACAAATTAAAAATGCGCAAACAAAAACAATGGTCGCGACTGTCAGAAACTATGAATTTATTACAAACTTATAAACGTATCTAACTTTCAATTTCTATTTTTCGGAGCAATAAGGAAATCTTGTGATGTAATCAGTTATTCTCAGGATATGTTACAAAACAATTTATATGAAAAGCGAAATTCATAACAGTGGGAAACTATTGCGACATTATGGAAAAGGCTTCAGTTTAAGTGGACTGGTTACTAAGAACTATGTTAAGACTATGGCTGCTGCCTGAACAATGTTATTAATATACATCGATAAAAAGGCATGGGGTGACTTGCACACTCAATAAATAGGTCTCCCAAATCGGTCGCTAGCACGAAATGTCGTAGCAACAAGAGGGCAACATATCCTGAGGAGGTCGAGGAGTGGAGAGTTATATCATGGCTATCAGGACAATCCCGGAATTACGATAAAGATACTACCAGTACTTTCTGGATCATACATCCTTGTGTTAATCATTATCTTAATTTTTTTTCATTAAGTAAATAAATTATATTACACCGAAAAATGGTCTTCATATCATTGATGCATTATCGTTTTCTGTCTTTCAACCCTCTTTTGCTGATTTCAGATTCTACCTATATTTAATGTATAATAGTTCTGAAAATAATAGTCTTAGATGAAGTCGCTAATTGCAAATACGTGAAATCTATAATAAGGTATCCATGACAGTTTTAACTGATCGATCTCGACTAAAGGCACGGTTTATGCAGTGGTTGAGCGATTGGGTACTGCACTGAGTATCGCGGGTTCGACTTCCGCATGGAATATTCTTAAAATATGCGCATGGCCAACACTGAGTTGTTATGAGTCTGGGTATGAGTTTACATATTTCTTAACACAAAAAAAAATTATTAATTAGTATTGATTGCTAACATATTTATACATGTGGCATGTGGTGGTCTTTATTTCGTCGACACTGACTGATCAAGTAAGAATTTAAGTTACCAATCGCTTTGGCACCAACAAAAGCCATGTGGAAACGGAGGGCGTTGAATTAAAGATAAGCACCACTTGTACGCTACTAGCCCGTTATTCGCAGTGTTGTTACAAAATTTTCAGTGGCACATTTTTGGAGACCATCAAAATGTTAACTAACTATCTATGCAGCAAACTTAATATTTAATCCAAACTAATATAATAAAGAGGTAAAGTTTGTTTTTTTGTTTGTATGAGGTGATCTGTGGAAGTACTGCACCGATTGCTAATTTTTTTTCATATTCCCGAGTGACATAGGCTATATTTTATGTACGCGGGCGAAGCTGCGGGCTAAAGCTATTAAAATATAAAACAATTTACAAAAAATTAATACAACTGACTTCAATGTAAAAAAATAAATTCATACATCCGAAAATGTAACCTCCTCCTTTGTGAAGTCGGTTGAAAAT
Organism: Mythimna separata; assembly: GCA_030763345.1. NCBI lineage: Eukaryota > Metazoa > Arthropoda > Insecta > Lepidoptera > Noctuidae > Mythimna > Mythimna separata. The sequence continues at coordinate 785,270 of CM061168.1, forward strand.
AATAGCCCACGGGAATAGGAGCCAAGCCTCTTAACAATCGAGCAAGAAATACCGCTTTCCGGATCTAGTCCTTGATCTAGCGGTATAACGAAAGCCTCCTTTAGTGTACGCGTAGGTCGAATCTCGTGGCTACTGAACTATTGGTTGCTACGACTAGGGAATCCAAACCGCAAATACTTGATCCCGCATCATTTTTGTGAAAAAAATTGCGGGATTATTGATGCGTATTCCTGTACAATTGGGGAAGTTATTTATTTAAACTTTACGTACCGTAGAGGTACATAATGCGGACTCAATGAAACAAGGCATTCTCTACAATTAAACAGCTTGACAACGGTGTTCTCTCTAGTGTCTATGGTGCTATGAAGTAATGCCGGGTTTACACATAGCCTGACAGTTTTATGTATTTTATTGTGCCTCCATTTGGGCAAAATAGGTAAACATATTTTCTTTCTTTCTTTCTTTCTCTACGAAACCCTCGTATTAATTAAATAAAAAAAAAATATTCAGACGACGAGACGCGCCGTTCTAATTGTTTATTAAACCAGACATTACCTAAGAAAGACCTACTAGAGCACCGATACACTGTTGACCCATCTCATCATCATCATCTAGCCTTTTTCCCAACTAAATTGGGGTCGGCTTCCAGTCAAGCCGGACCCATCTATGTATGCGAAAATGCTTTAGTGCCACTTATACGAAAGGCTCATATATTTCAAACACTCAAAAACAGTCGAATATGTATGTGTCGCATTAGCGTGGTATGCCTAACAAATTAATTTGACACGCCACGTCGGCGAAGCGAAGGTTTCACGGCCATTAGCTAAAGGGGTTTGTTTACTCAACTGTCAAAACTGCATTCCAGAGCGGTCGCCGTTTTAGGCAATGCCCTTTGTATAACACAGAGAATTATGTGTTGAACCTAGAGACTCGGAACATATCTTATATACGGCTTGACGATGAGAATCTGAAGAGATAAGGAATAAATCAATTAAAAATTTCAAGTTATTTTATTTATAGTGTCAGCGGGCATAGCGACCGTGACAAACAACACCTTGATGAGCTGCATCGGTTTCGCACTTAATTACTAATGTAAATAAGTCCTTAATCAGTTATAAAAAAATAAAAAAAGTGTCTTGTCCCTCTTTTTTGTCCGTCTGTCTATCCATTAGTCTCTTTTCTCATGAAAGCGTGGAGGTACGAATCTGAAATTTATACCCCAAATCTTTTACACAAAGTAGCATTGAAAAACTAAAACTTCTAAGCCAACGCAATTTAAACTTAAGCCGTTTAGGCGTATATTTAGACACTCGCTAGAAAAACCAAACCTATAACTTACTTCCCGTTGACCTAGAATCCTAAACATTCGCTGAAGGAAGCTCTCATCGCACACGTACAGGTAAAATCTGAAAACTGTCCATTTGTTACATCACAAAAAAACTTTTTTCCTGCTCAGAAAAATCTTCGAGGTTTGATTCAGGTATTTAAATATTTGCTTAGGTATTAATATTATTAAAAGAGATTTTTTTTTAATTATCCAGTACCGTCTCACTCCTGGGTGCACTTGGTAATTACGCTAGTTGGGCAGTCTCCGAGAGCCCCAAGCTCAAAGGGGCCCAAAAACCTCATTTGCAAACCTGTTTTTGACGAATTAGGAAATTCTCGCACCTTTGAAACCTAAATAAATAATACTTTAATCATGGCATATAATTTTATTCAGGCAAAGTCTGATACTGCTTTCCACTCCACCCAGAGCAGAAGAAGTAGTTTGATGTTTTCTCATGAAAAATGGCCTCCAGTTTTAATTGCGTATATGTAGGCACATAAACTAAACTGAGAGTTTGCTTTTATTTTAATAGTTTTCTCGTGCGTAATGCGTTATAACTGCTACAGCGGTATAGTAGCATTTCCAAGTAATATACAAGACTTAATTATGTGTCAAAAAAACAAACATTTATAATCTCATTGATTTATTTCATGTCGTAAAAAAAGATAGAACTATTCGTATATACAAGTCAAGTCTTTCGAGGTATACAGGCATCTTTGGGTCAGAGTATGGCATTCAAGGGTAGCGGTATCCGGCGGCGGCGGGCTCCTGCACCAACTTGGCGGGTGCGGCGCGGGCCGTGCTGACCGCGGGGGCCACGGCCGTGGGGGCGGGGGCGGTGTACGCGGCGGCCACGGGGGCAGCTACAGGTGCGGTGTATGCCACCGGCGCTGTGTACGCAGCAGCTACTCGAGCAGCGAAAGGAGCAGTGTATGCTGCTAACGGAGCAGTGTACGCAGCGTACGGGGTCGAGTATGCGAGCGGAGCAGTGTATGCTGCAGCTCTGTAAGCAGCCGCTACAGCAGGCGTGGCGTAACGCTGTGCTACGACGGGAGCGGCCGCGTAGCGGGCTAGCACGGGGGCAGGCGCGGCGGCTACGGGGGCAGCTGCCAGGGGAGCTGCAGCTACGGGAGCCGTGTACCGGGCGAACACTGGGGCGGGAGCGGCAGCTACGGGAGCGGCGTAGCGAGCGTAGACTGGGGCAGGAGCAGCCACCGCGGCGGCGACGGGAGCAGCGGCGTAGCGGGCGACGGCAGGCGCAGCCGTGAACCTTGCAGCGGTCACAACTGGAGCGGGCTGGGCGACGTAGCGCGCGGGCACCACGGCGGGCTCGGCTACGACGGCGGGCGCGGCAGCTACCAGTGGTTCCTTGCGCACCACCGCGTTGAATCCGTTCACAGAGTCGGCGGAGTAGTCCACGACGCGGCGGGTGCCGTCAGGCTCCACCAGCGAGTATTGTCCCTGCACCAGGTCTCCGTTGCGCTGTTCATTCTGACTCTTGTAGTCGCCGGTGAGAGAGTCGGCTACGTTGTATCCAAAGTTGTACTGCGGGAAGGGGTCGAACTCCTCGAGCCTGGCTGCGACAGGAGCAGGCGCCGCGTACGCGACGGCGGGCACTGCGCTACCGTGAGCGATAGCCAGGAGGCAGGAGAGGACCACCAACTGTAATAGAAATGGGTAATTTATTAAGAGATATCCTGTTTCCTTTTTACACGCTATACTTTTTTATCACTAATGTTTTTATTTATTCTATATTCAGAAAACCATGCTTTTATCACTTTGATTAGTTTTTATCACTTTTTCACGATCACTTTTATGTTACACTTCACAGATCGCACTGCGCTCCGTACCTTGAATGCCATGTCTGCTGTTGAGATGTGTTCGGGGATGCTTAGAGCTGTGAACTGTACCCTTAGTTTGACACTAACGGCATTTATAGTAGTTGGTGGAGCGCTTGCTTCATCCTGGTGGCATCTCCAAATTTAAATATATTCAAGTACGCACGTACGAGCGGCCGATGGGACGGCTGGACAATGCCACGTAAACAATGCGGCTACTTGCAACACACTTGGCCTATGAAACATCGCGGTCACACAAATTCTTCGCCCAATTCACAAAATAACGAGTTTTTCAGGATTTGTTTGCTGATCTTCACGGTTAAAATTCCGCTAAAAGGAATCATATTTGTGAAGTGGAAACAAGGAATGCATGATAATGGGTGGTTAGAATATTTTGCGTGAATGAAGTGATCGACGCGGCCCAAGGCTCCTAATGTATATTGAACGTGTATTGACATATTCATTGTCTGCAATTAGTCACTGCGTGTAATAGCAATAGTGACGACAGTTACCGTCATTAACAATTTCAGTGTTGAATCGTTGAATCCATTCATTCGCCGATCTTGTTGAATCCTTGTTTAACCTATCAATTCCCGCGAAACGAGACACAATAGTAAAACAATAACAGCGCGGTCCAATGAGACCGGTTGGGGATTCATGAATTAAGCCACAACTACACACTTTTCGATTACAATCAATTTTTCGTTTCTGTGTAATGGAAAGGTTTTAGATGTACTACGTCTTTCTGGACTAAACGACACTTTCCTTGATGACAAAGCCATATAATTCAGAAACAGCGTCCAGTCTGCCTGATAACAACGATTTTTAATCTGACAATATTAATCGCGTCAATATCAGTCGTCGTCGCGTGTGGAGCTCGTGGCTAGATAATAACAGCCGCACAGGTCGATCTTCAAGGTTAAGCAACGCTTGCCTAGGTTGGTCTGTGGATGGGTGACCATCTTAACATAACGAGTTTCCTCCATGCCTCGGAAAGCACGTTAAGCCGTTGGTCCCGGCTGTCATTTGTAGATCTTTGACAGTCGTTACGGATAGTCAGAAGCCAGTAAATCTGACTCCAGTCTTGCCATGAAGTACCGTATTACCCCAGTTAATGGGTTGTGGAGGTCTGGTAGGCAGCCGCTCCTCGTAAAATACTGGTATCCAGCTAAATCCGGCTTGACTGGAAGCCGACCCCAATATAGTTGGGAAAAAGGCTAGGCAGATGAATATTAATCGCGTCAATAAGTTTCGAGCGATGACTGGCTTCTTTTTTGAAGTGGAATATCATGAAATAGCTTTTCCACCGAGGGTGGAGTACCAACTAAAACCCACCAATTTTTCAGTTGCCCTTTGCGTTCCACGGCTATAACTAACTTTTTCGAACAATCCAACGGCCCTAGCAGGAATCAGTATGCAACTTTGGCTTGTAAGTAAATTTTCATCCTTCAAAACTCTCATATAAACGACGACAATCTAATTAAACAAAACGTGCACTTATCGTGTACAGGTTTCATTTAATGAATGTCGTTGACAATTAAGCAAATTAAAACAAACATGTAGTAATTTCGTCACTCGTTACAAATCGGTCTAAACAGCAATAACGGTCCAGTTGAGTTCGGCGCTCGCTCGCCGTCCCGCCGACATTTCAAACAGGCTCGTCACACGTATAACTTGTTACAATTACGAAATTACATGTGCACACAAACAAAAAGCATCCTTTGCTATGAATAAACTAGTCTATACAAGCTTGATATAATAATAACTAGAAGTATAATAACTAGATCTATAAACTAGAAAAATGGTTTGAAGGTTATGTATGTAGATATTTGCCATGGGTCCTTTCAAGACTTGTAAACCCACACTTTAGAAATAATAAACTTTTGCAATAGAGGCTTTTGAAACTAGAAATATACTAACTAGATCTATAAACTGCATAAAAAATGCTTTAAGGTAACGTATTTAACATATACCATCGGTCCTTTCAAACTTTTCACAATAAAGGTTATTGAATATTTTTGTACACATAGCTCTAAAAAACCTGACAAACATGCATAGATTTCTTAAAGTTTTTCATATTTGTAAACTATTTTCTGACAACAGGCAACTAATGCAGACAGGTACAAATACGGTTATTTCAACTGCAATGGTTTGTAAGACGCCCCCATTATGTTTTTTGTATGTCTGTCTATTTGCATGACAAAGGACGGTTTTCTCGGGTGAATGTATTCGCAAGGACGGAGGTCGCGCACTATTTTGACTGACTACTAATGGTGCCTCGTTAGCCCGCGACAAACTGTGGCACACCATATTAATCTTTGTCTTGTGTTCTGAAGCGAGATTGTACCAACGGAACATATTTTGTGGGCTTAGCTTACCTACTATCTGTCTGACTCGGTAGACGTGTGTAAATTCTGTTCTGGACTAAATTGTTGTGAAAAGAGAAATATGATATTACTTATTTTTTAAGATTTTTAGAAAGTTTTCGGTAATAATTATTATTGTTATTGACTGTAATATAAAGATTTTCAGATATACTAACTTTATTTACCGACATGATCATGATATAATATTCTTTAGAGCTTCGTGCTCGGGGATTCAAGGAAAAAAGAAAATTAGCGTTACCTACAACTGTCATGTAGGTAACAAACTTGAAGTAAGCTTGCTTGACTTTGTTCTCTCGCCAGATATTAACAATATGTGGGGCAAGCTGCCAAATCGCAAACGACATTGCTGCCTGATTAATTTATTGACATTTCGTTAATGTCAATGAATTAATCGTAATAGATCAAAGACGTATGTAGGTAGCTGTAAAAAGCGAATCAGGTTTCACTTCTACCAGTGATGAACGAAATGTGTTCGCTTCTACCTCTACCAACTGATGAAATTCAAAATACTGTGAATAAGAAAAATTTATAAAATGCTTTTATAAAAGTATCGATATAAGGATTTACATATTTTTTAATAATATAATAATTATAAGCTTCACAAATTGCCAAGACATAATAAGCTTTCTGTCAACCACAACTGATTACTTTTGGTTAGTTCTTAAGGTTTCTTTATTTAGTGTATATAAATTTGTAATGTACATAAATTGTAATAATAATTACCAAGACATAAACATAATTAATATTTTTTATTCTCCGACAACATATTTTCCATACAATATTTCTACCTTATGCAACATATACGCATTATTTCACTGCTACACAAACCGAAGGCAACCTCAATCGGCCACCCTTGAACTACCCTCGGCCTGGTAATACGGCGCAGCAGATCGTAAGCTCATGAAAATGCGCGCAAAGCGACGGCGTCCATTTTCCTGGCGAGCGCACGCGCGTCCTTCACAAGGTTGCCAATTGTTGCGCAACGGCGTGCGCGTGCGCCCTGGCCTGCTAATACGCGCATTCCGAGTCTAACACTCATGAGCTGAGGAGAGAGATAACCGACAAATTACAGATGGGTGTGGCCAGAATTGGGGTAACTTTATGTGGTGTTCATAAAAAATGGACTTTCTATCCTCTGACTTTTATAGTTCATAGTTCAATGAGTTCGTAATGTTAATATGTGACATAATTTATTACTTACCTAAATTTTAATTGCATTGCGAATTAAAGCCGCTCATGCATGCGTCGCAATTCAGTTAAAATTATTGCATTGCAACGCATTACCAAAGTGTTCAATAAATCTTATACTTTTAGATTTATTATCACAAAATTGCCATTTCCATTTAAATGCTGGGTAACTTGTACTAAAAATAATGATAGGCGCATGGAGTTCCTGCCAGTGTCTAATTCTTCTTCTTCTTCTCTCGAAAAACATATCCAGAGCATTTTCAAGTCTCGATTTAATGCATGCATAATTATGATCAGTATACCTAATATACCTATAGTTGATCTTTCAGATAACTTTCCCCTTATAAATATATAAAAATCAATTGCACGTCTCAATATATCGTTAGTCTTAAAGAAACCTAAAACTCAAAAACTGTTTGACGGATTTATAGATTATTTCTATTTTGGGTAGTTCCTGTTGACCTTTTTATTTTGTTTTGATCATTTTAATTTTTCAACGGTGTTTTCTTTTAAAACACACGTTGGTTTATAAGCCATTCAAAAATTTAAAATTAATAAGAAGCTGGAAAGTAATGTTACGAGGCGGAGCCGCAGTTAGTTAGAACTAAGATTCTACAACTTTGTCTAATCTTCGTCCTTTTAGTCCGGCTTCAGACTAAAATTAAAATTTATTTATTACAATTTCGGGTACTTCCACTTACTTTGCTGTGTAAGCGGATCAACACCAATCACGTATTCCTAAGCAGCACACGTCGTAGCTCGCTACGTTTCAAGATCACACTTCTGAATAAATAATCCCAACCATGCCCCCGCTATGGCGAAACTTGGGCAATCCCTATGTACAGTATTTTTTCCTAGGAATATGATGCACACTCGTGTGGTTACCAAACTTATTGATTGATCATCAACCGATCACATTACAACAAAACACAAACACACATAGGACAAGGTCGTACATAAGTAAATTAAAAATATTTAGGCTGCCAAAATATTATTTTACGGTGTATTTTGACTTAACAATTTTTATTTAATGATATTCTTTCTTTATATATTATAAAAATTTTGGACATACTTACCATTAATTATAAAGTTATTATTATTTATATTATACTAGCTACCCCGCTTCAGCTTCACAGCGATGTTTTTTTTTTCATTTTCTTCCAATTTCCTTTATCTAAACCTAGTCCTAAACTCCTGACAGAAACGAACACAAAAATAAAAATAGTTTCGTTCGAGTTTCTGGTGAAATGCAAAAGAATGTCAAAGATTTTTTGTGAAAAGATATAACTGGTTCTAGTATTTCGTCCCATGTACCAAAATACTGGCCGCATTTCCACGCTTTATGGCAATACATGTCCAAGGTAAAAGCTAGTTCTATTCTGTAAATGTCATCTAAATTCACTAGGACACATTTACATAAAGTAGATAAAGGTTTTAGAAGCTATATAACTAGTCCTACATAAGAACAAGATAAGTTTAGCGAGTGCCCTATCGCCTGAGCACACATTAGTTTTACTTACAGTGTTTAAATTACAGTCTTACCCTAACAACATACGAGTACCAGGATAACCTTTAAGTCGTTTTTAGCATTTAAATATAGTTTACGCCTTCAAAATGATTATTACAGTTATTACGTAAATTACGTGATAAGCAGCCATCGTAAATAAGTCGTCTGAGGCAATAAGGTTCGACAGTGTGTTCAATTATTATAATGAATTCGATTTGTTCTCCACGCACTCTGAGACTGTGAGTAGCGATGCAACGATTATATCGAATAGTCCATAGCATCGATGTTTTTTTTTACCGATGTAATACCATTACCGATATGTTGTGTAATTAAATTGAAAATTAATAATAATTAAAATATATAAAATATGTGAAGATCAGTAATAAAAATATTGATTTTTTTGAAAATTATTTATAAAAACAGTAGGTTTAGTTTTTTTCTGAGTGAACAAATCTAAATATTCTCTCATTTGCTTATTTATTATTTTATTTACCTCATTATTTCAATTTTCAATAAAGTTCGAAACCATCGATATTTTAGATTATCGATATGTAACTCAAACCTCTGTATGTATGAGACTGGTTGCGTGTGACCTTTTCAGCGCGTGCGTGGAATATACGTGACCTTTTACTACTGTCATACAAACACACGTACATACATGTACTATACTAATATTGTGACATGCTTTACAACTGTATTCTATCGATGATGAGTAATGATGATTCAGAAATTGCCGAACACTGATCGTTTAGCATTTTTGAATTTCCCTTAGGGGCGCTCGTTCCACTAAAATCACCTATGTTATGGATTCTCTAAGAATATAATAAATTATATTCCTTTAATTTCATTTTTTAAATAAAAAAATGCTTTCTAAAAACAGTAAAATAATTGTTATGAGATGCATATAATTAAAAGTCTATATAAGGACGGGATAACAATAAAGTACGTAAATAAGAAACATCAAGAGTAAAAATAGTAAAGTGATCGTTCAACCTGCGTCGTTTTATTACAAAGCTCCAGTGTCTACCTTCCGGCTAGTGATGTGCCTGGCGGCAATATTGCCACTGCCGGGAATATTCCCAATGTTGCCACTGCCGGTAAAATACCAATATTGCCAGCAACATTGGCAATTTTGCCAATTATTTACTCAAAACAATATTTTATTGTATATAATGTAGATTATGGTCTTCAAACGCTAATTTTAAGTATTGTAAATAGTTTCCCTACTTAATTTGACATATAATTAACCAATATTCCCAAATATTTCCACTCCCGGCAATATTGCTGGCAATGTTGCCACCAATATTCCCACTTCGGGCAATATTCCCGGCAACGGCACATGTCTACTTCCGGCTACATCAGTCATCGGCTACACGTAAAAATAAAGCAATTATAATTGTTACGACCGTTCTGCTATGATCCTATGAGAAGTTCCGTTCAATATCCTCGAAAATCATCATTATAATATTTCCAACCAAATTCATGGGTATGTATAAGGATTTATAAAAAAAAACAAAATTGGTCCATAATTAACTAAAACATCGAAGAACATACATAAAAAAAATACATACAGCCGAACATAAATTAATCACCTCGACTTTTTTGTTTCGGTTAAAAATAGTACTCCACTGGTAAATAAAAGATTTTTTGAATTCTACCAATAATTTCTTTATAATATTAATAGATAAACATCGAGGACTGTAATTGAGGAAATTATAAAAACTTTAATTTTTTAAAAGCTACCACCACACTCGTTGATGTCTTTTCAATACAAGAATAACAGGAAAATTGATACATTTGATTTTGATGATTATATTTTCAATTTTATTCAAAGTCAACTAATTACCTGGATAGTATCAAAAGCTACTTTCCAATTATGATAAACTAGATTCCGCCCGCGACTTCGTCCGCGTGTTCAAGAATCGGGATAAAAGATAGCCTATATTCTTTTCCATGTCAAAGGCCATATGCATGCCAAATTTCACCCAAATCCGTTCAGCCCACACTTTCACATTTATAATATTAGTTAGGATTTCCAATGTTTAGTGTAATTATTACTTAGCCATTTTGTATTTATTTAGGTGCATTTCGATTCCGATACCGAACTCACTGATGGTCACTTTAACCTACCAACCTCAGGAAAACCGGTATCAATCCAGAAATCTGAACTTAATGGCCAACCTACAAATTGTCATTACACTCTTTTACGAGGTTTTATTAAAATGTTGGCCTCGATCGGCTGTTTAAAATGTTGGAAGCGTTCGTTCTGCAAGAGCCGTTTAAAGACAAGCATTATGTCTTTTGATTGTCTTTCTGATGTAAACCTATAGTTTTTAGAAATGTTAAAGAAAAGTCCATGGTTCAATATGGCGTCACATATGGCTATGTAGCCTTAAGGTGTTGTTCCGCAAAAAAAAAAACAAAATAAAACAAAAGTAAAGGTCAGTGCTTTTGACCCTTCGTATCGGACAGGAAACGACCGCTCTCCTATAATTATTGGAGTTAATTTTATTGAAGTTAATTTCATTAAAGTTGGACGGGTTAAGGCTGTGCAAAAATTACACTCGTTAAATCACTGTAATTTACGAAGTGCTCAGTAAGTATTTGCTCAGGTAATTGGTGATTGGATTAGTTTTGTAGCTAATCTTATAGGAATAAAATCTTTACTCTGCTTATTGGATTTGAATGTTCATTTTTAATATTATTTCAGTCAACAGGTAACACGGTTTTTATTACTGTATCTGGAATCATGAATTATTTTGCAAATAGGTTTTTCTAAACACTTTTGCCTTGTAATTTAAACTAGATGAGGCTAGTGTTTCCTAGCTACCTACCCTGAGAAGAAACACCAAAACAAACTCAAGAGTCAATATCTCTTTTAAACTCCATACAAAGTAAACATGTAATGGTCATATGAGAACCATGCATATTGGAATCTGAGATGGTCTTTTGAGATAAGAACCACACAGATTTCAGAAGACCTGTCCAATTAGTGCAAGCATTTATCAGTGTTCGCGTAGCTTAACTGAGGACTACTAAAAAGATCAAAGAATGCCAAGTTGCAGAGTCCACAACTTAAACATTCATTCATATCGTCACTTGCCGTCGACTTACTTAACATTTCACATTTCACGTCCAAATCTGAAATTCAAATGCAGCACAAAACTCTCTTGTACCTAAAAAGTGGTGCACATACCTTGACTCAAATTATTGACCTCATTGCTGTAAGGAATGCGTCACACTGTGCGACTTGCGTCAGGCACCGCTCTGCTTTATATTCCGTCGCCAAACTAGCGACAACCTAAACGCTTTCCTTGACAATAATTCTGAGAAATAATGCGAGAGCTGTGCTCTTAGCCTAGACGTAGATATAATCTGGTGTATCTGTGTACTGTGTTGTTTAGTGAGCAGTTTTTGTGAAATCAATTCTTATTCTGTAAAGCATGATGTTTACGGCGCCATGTAATAGTCAAGTCTGCTACATCTTGGAATAATAAAAAAATATACTTTTCAAGTCAATGTAACCTCTAAATAAGGCCATTGATGGTGCATATTTTAACACTCCAAAGGAATTAAAACCTAGGGTATTTCCCGTTGACCGAGAGTCCTGAAATGCGCAAACAAACAAAGTCTCATAGCACAAATAAAGGATAAAGTCTAAAAAGCGTATTGTAGTTAGATCACAAAATAACTTAACTTAAATATATGGACTTTAAAAGAGACTGTGACCCCTGAGTTTGTTTCGGTGTTTCTTCTCAGGGTAGTCAGTTAGGAAACACCGGCCTCATCTACTTACAAAAAAAAAAGTCCAAAAAAAAAAATTGACATGTAAAAGAATTTGGAAAAAACCTATTTGCAAAATAAATATCATTTATCATTTAACAAATTTTTTGCCTTTCAGAAATATCTTCGAGACTCGATTCGGGAATCGAACTATTTACATAGGTTATACCACAGAGAAGAAATATTCTTCTGTTTGTGGGTTGTACGGAACCCTCGGTGCGCTAGTCCAACTCGAACATCATGACTGGATTCTTCTTTTGCAAAATACTGTTTTTAAATAAAAGTTTGTCCTACGTAGATACAAGTACATTCAGCTGCGGGAACTTTTGAAAGAGAGATCGTGGCTCTAGAATGCAATGGGTAACTGAACTAGGGTTTAGTCAGTAACACTTTAACACTCCTTCTCGCTCCACCTTAGGGCGGAAGAAGTCTTTTGGTGATTACCCACTTCAAAAAATGGGACGCACGTTAGTATTATTATATTACTCGTATCAGCGTTCAAGGTCCGTTAAACTAAACCGCTATTGTTAGCTGGCACTAAATTCAAGGATAGGTATGTTACTACAAGACAAATTACCATAGAATATGCCTAAAGGTTGACAGCTGACACTTACGCTACGTGATGAAGAAAGTAAGCGACTACTTAGAGCTTTATCTTGTTATTTATATGCACAGATATACTGATAGCAACATCTGACATTTTTAGATTAGCACATGCTGAATTTATTCAGAGTAAGACAATAAACGTGTTTATAAACTGCTGCTACCATTTTAAAGGTCTAGGACTAGTGGTATTAATATAGTAAGTTGTTATGTAAATATAGAGTTTTAATTAAACATTTATGTGTGTGTATTGGGCGCGCGCGTGGTGGATTACGGCCCTTACACTCTCTCCTAGAGAGGAGACCTCAGTCCCAGCATGTTATGTTAATTATTCATGTGGATCGCCGGAGAGGGAAATGGAGGCCGAAGAAAAAAGATGTATTGGATGGTGTAAGGAGTGATATGAAAAGAAAGGGAGTTAGTTGTAGTATGACGGGTGACAGGATAGAATGGAAGAAAAAACGTGTTGCACCGACCCGAAGAAACGTAGGAAAAGTTCTTATCACAGAAAAGCTCTATTGCCTAGTGTTTCTAGAAACAGGTAACTACATAATACAAAGATTAGTTCTTTTTAGTTAGTCTAAAGGAAAATTATTATTATAAGACGTACACATATTCATTTTCATAAAACATACAATTGGCAGTCTTAGTAACCTGGAATAATGAATAGAGATTGCTTGTACACAAAATGGGAAATCAAAAACATATATTAAAGACAATATCCTTTAACTAATTGTTTAACATCTAGTTTTTCAAAATAAATTGTTACACACTTACGTAATAAATATATAGGCGTAAAAATTAATGACGTATGTGCCTACGTATGTATATAATATACTCGTGTATTGATCGAGATATTAAGTAATCTAAACCTGTATTCATTACTTCACACTTGAACTAGTTCTAAGATAGTAATCTCAATAAAAAACCTAATTAAATTTCGCTATCTCAGATCACTCAATAAGTTCTTGAGTTTATAGGATCCCTGACCAGTTAGAGTAATTGATACCTATTTATTTAACGACAACTGGCCAGATTGATATTAGTAGGGGAAATATATTCTGCCACTCTGGGCGGATTGAGAGGAAGTGTCAGAACATAGAGCGAGTTCGAATATTAAAAACTAGACATAAATCAATTTGTTGGATGTACTCGTATTACAAAACTAGACATCGAATAAATCATGATTCGAACTTTATTAATTACTAGCAGTCCCCTGCGGTTTCACCCGCATTTTTCGTTACTGCTCCGCTCCCGTGGGCCGTAGCGTGATGGTATATAGCCTATAGCATTCCTCGATAAATGGGCTATCTAACACTGAAAGAATTTTTCAAATCGGACCAGTAGTTCCAGAGATTACCCCCTACATACAAACTTACAAACCTACAAACTTACATACTTACAAATTTTACCTCTTTATAATATTAGTATAGATATAGATGGACAAAAGTTTGTTCGATACACTGGTTCAATTCAGCTGACAAGGTAAGTAAACAATAAAAGAAAGAAAAGCGGATGTAAGTGTAACTGGACGTCTGTTTTTTACTGATTAAAACCCATCCGTGTTCTTTCAGTTATTTTTTGCACGTTCTAGGGCCACGGTAACTCTTCCGAACAATTCTACAACCCCGCCACTGTGACTTGCAGTATCGATTTTTAAATAATCTGTGCTAAATGTGTAACCACTTCTTTTTGAAAACTACATTACCCTTTCATCTATCTGTTTTTAACTAGAGACATACATGAAAATTATGAAAAGAAATGCTCAGGTAGATACAATTGAAAATTCCCAATTCTCGATTCTTTGACTTTGAAAAGCTATAGCATGTTATTACT